>LVVK01000003.1:1673449-1746654 GCA_002022785.1 Trichoderma guizhouense | reverse complement strand
GGCCGTCATAGTCATTAACATCAGCGCCCTTCTCAAGCAACAGCTTAACAACGGCCTCGTGCCCCCTATCAGTGGCCTTCCATAGCGGCGTCTCTCCGTTGCTATCCTGGGCTTCGACGTCGGCGCCCTTCTCAAGTAGCAGCTTGACGACGGAACAATGGCCAAAATACGACGCTACCATAAGATCTGTAAAATCCTCAGGGGCGGTTTTGCCTATACTCTGCCAATATATATTAAACCATACTGAATAGCTCTTTGAATTCGGATCACAAATTCTTAGAATAGGGTCTAAAATTGCAGCGTTATCGATAATATTGGCCTGAAGTATGTGAGCACCCCAAGCTTGTGCTGAGTAATCTAAAAAGGTGTTGCCATTGACAGAGTGGCGGGTTTTCCTGTCTGTACCTGTTGGAAGGCTAATGTTGGAATTGAAAAAGTTTAGATAGTATACGCAGAGCTCTGCAAGAACGGTATGTGCATGGTGAGCAGTGATTGAGTGATGCCAACCTATCTCTGATGGGATAGTTGCAGGCGCAAGGAGAAACTCGCGGGCCGTTTGATGAAGGAAATAAATCTTGTTATGATAGATTGAAATAAACAATCCACACCAAGATCTAAGACGTAACTCGAAGTCCTTTTCATCCTCTAGGTCGAGGTCGTTAATACTTTGTGATGTATCGTCTATATTTATGGCAATATTCATTTCCGAAAGGCTTAGCGGTCGACTGGCGGCTAAAATAATACTCAAGGCCTTCCGAACCATTGGGTGTTCCTTGGAACGGGTAAGAATCCGCTCGTAGATATTATTAACACTCCTTGGAAGATTTGTAATAATAGACTTGAGTTCCTTCTGTGTTTTTTTAAAATCGTCTTTCTCTAAGTAGTCGAATATAAGGTATACCCAGAGATAAGTGCGGTGGGGAATCTCCTGTAGGTTGTTTTCTAAGTAGCTCATAATCTGGCTGGAGAGGCCCTTTTGCTCTGATAGCTGACGAATCCGATGTTTAATAACAAGATTAACCTCTTGGCTAATCGCTTCCGATTCTTCTTCACCAGGTATACGGATATTCGGAAAGGTAATTAACAGGCTGCGAAACTTAGATATAATCTGCTCATATGGGCGACATGTCAGAAGATATTTAAGCCTGCTATGTGGTTGGTTCTCTATATTCCGCATTAGATCCATAAACTCGGATTCGGCACATTCATCCAAGGCATCAAGGACTATAATTAAAGGTCCTGCCTGGGGATCTTCAGTAGTATTTCGTAGAACCTTCCAGAGTAATTCTGTAGAGTTAATTAATCTATGCCCATTCTTGCGGAATTCTGTCATAGCATGTGTAATTAAATGCGGTTTTTGGGAGAAGAGCTGGTGAAGAAGTGCGCAAAGTGCTTGCCGGATGGTGTTTTGGTCTTGGTCTTTGAAGAAGAAGTAGCAGATACTAGTAGTTGCTGATTGTGGTGCTGATTGTGGTAGGCCATGGTCGACTAGGTATTTGGCTAACACTGACTTTCCACAGCCAGGATCCGCTGATACTAGCAGAAGGCCGGAGTCTTTTTTCAGCCACGTCTGAAAATTCTCATGCCTAAGGAACCACATGCATGTATCTTCAACTCTTTCTTCCACTCGGTCTTTGTACCACTCGTATGTAGCGCCGTTACTATCAGTCGTAAGTCGGAATAGCTGATGACATTTTTCTTCTTTTTCAGATAGCCTCTCCTTGGCAAAATCCCTCTGGACTTGAAGAAGCTTGGTTGCAATGTCCCTCTGCTCTTTTGCAATATCCCTCTGCTCCTTTGCAATGTCCCTTTGCTCCCTTGCAATCTCTTGATACTCTGTATATAAGATTAGTATATATTAACAATATAAATAAGAGAGCCTCGAGCTAACCTAATAGAATATCACTAATCCTTTTCTCAGCCTCAATCTTATTAGGAGGGATTCGTATAAGAATATCTTTTGCATATGCAGCTGCCGCCATTGCTGCATACCCTTGCCACTCTTTATTTTTATGTGAGTCTGAGTAGTCGCAAATACCACGAATGACTAAACAGGGAAAGTGGTTCATCAGCCCTGCTGCCTCCATCTCAAAGCATAGAACATCCTTCTCCGCTGTAAGTTTATCTCTTATAATAGCGTCCTTCATTAACTGGTTTGCTGAGGCGATTGTACCGTAATAAATAGCAGGATTATCATCGTTCTCTGTCCGTTCAATTCTAGGTAGTATATTAGATGGATCATTACTGCAAAAGGCTGCACAGCTCTTCCCGTCCACTGGATGGACAACTTCGCTTTTATATAGCCTGTCGCTACTTGGGTCTGGTCGCTTATACGCCTGCCGCAGTCTTAATTTCTTATCGAGAACAGTGCTAATAGTCTCTTCAAGTCGATGTCCGTCTTCCATATACTGGGCTTTGAGTCCATTTACCGCAGTCCGCAGGACGGTTGGTGGTTGGTTTAAGAACTGTGTATATTGGAAGCTCTGGTTTTGTATAGTTTTGCCAAAGTCGTATTGGAATACGCCACCCTCTCCATCGCGGGGAGCACTGACAACAACATCGCCTAGTCGGATGTCATGCTTTATGCTTGGCGCACCGCCACCGATGCCCACCATTAGACCGATTCTAATATTAGGAAAGCTATGCAGCATGTCTCTTGCGACAATTGCGGCGGAGGCCGTGCCATACTCGCCGTCAGGCAACACGGCAATAACGACATTGTGTTTTCCAAACGTGCCCAGTGTATAATCGTTATTGTCATTCGGGGATACGTATTCGGGTCCGTCATGTTTCTCGTCAAGAAATGCCCTTGCGGCAACATACTCCGTGCTGATGGCGCAGATCCATCCAACTGTATAGTTTTCGGGGTTCGGCATATTCGTTTGCGGATGGAGGTCTTGTCAGAGGTAACTTATCTAGAACGTCTTGCGCTATACTAGGACCGCAGGGGATACAAATGGTGTGACTTGAAAGATATAAAAGATGTAGCTCCTCTCATAGATATGATGAATGAAACGCAGAGAGACCTCAAAATGGGGAAATGAGGCTTACTGTCGCGATCCCGCTGAACATTGGGCTGCAAGGAGGGGTTAGGCAGAACTTTGGCTGCAGCTACTTGTTACATTTGCTACCGATCCTGGTTTAAACCGAGAGAACTCAGAAAGTAACAAATCAAATAGACAGCTTGCCAACGCCGCAGTCGACAGTCTCCTGCCGTGAGATAAGCCATATACTCATTTTTGCCAAGGTGAAGCTGGGGAATTGAAGGTTCGGTGGCATGGTACATGTAATTAAGACGATTGATAGTAATATGCATTCCTGCGATTGACGGCTTGTTGGTTGCGTTTCGTCACGTGCTCGATCTCCCCTCATTTTGTGCCTGGGCTTCGCTAGGTGTAGCTTAAGTATCATATGTGCATGGGTAGAATCAGCACTGTGATCGACATGTCCGTGTGCTTTAGATTCTTCAAGAGTTATACTTGGACAGGACGGCGGTTTCGCTCTTAACTGTACTAACGCTTGTTTCAGACATTAATTAATCCGATGGATTCATTGTATTGGCCAAATTTAGCTCTGTGATGGAATAGGCAGCAGCACCGCATTAAGGCCAACTCGGCATAATCAATGCATCACGCATATTTCCCACAACGTGAGAAGAAACACACTTCATTCTGTACACCATTCTCTTCAATTGATACGCCTTACGTTAAAAAATCGTTAAAAATCGTCGCGTTACCCGGCATGAAGACTTCCAGCACGAAACAAGCCTGTAAACATTCACATCTTTACTTGAATGGCTCACCACATGCCAACACGGTAGGCTTCAAACGCGCAACAGAGAGCCAACGCATCATAGTAGCAACAAAAGATGGACGCTTCAGAAAACATATGAATTTGTTAACGTCGAGAGAAGTCTTTCAAGATGTAATGGCGTTTCCTGGTCCATTAATCCTCCCAGATGACGACCTCGCCGAAGATCCAGAGTATCCGCCACAGGATTTCCGTGAATGGAGAGATGAAGAAGAGCGAAATCCAGTGACTCGAGAAAGGAAAACCATCTACATTGTGCCAAGTCCATCAATTACACAGGAAGTGTACAAAATGCAGACATGGTCCGTCTGCACCGCCGAGAATGCAGCAACAAACCGGGACATGCAAGCTGCCGAGCCGCCGAAGCTTCAAGATATTCTAGAGTACCTGTCCGCCTTCTTCCACGGCATGGACGTGAAACTCTTCACCAAACCCTTTCAATGGAAGAAATGGGACAAGTACACCGGCGCAATCCTGAAAACCCCCGACACCGAGCGACGTATTGGACTCATGACGCCGAGCAAGGAGCTCTTCGGCATCCGGTGTCGTGCGTCCCCAGATGGAGTGTCCCCCATGCAGGTCAACTTGGACGACATACTGGATGCTCTGGCGGAAAACATCCCGTCAGACGCACACTCTGTCATGATGCTGCTCGACATGGACATGTACGAAGGAGACGGCGACATCTTCACCGCCGGCCGTGCATACGGAGGCAGCCGGATCGCTGCCCTCTCCCTATTCCGCGACCACCCGCTCTGCGCACCTCGAGACGACGGCCACGCATGGCCAGCATCTCACTGCGCAACCTACATCGATCAGCTCTGTCACGAAGCCTCTGACCCATCCACCAAGCAAACAAAACGGCAACCCCCTCAGTCCCAACGACGAGACGGTGGCGGCCCCTTACACGTGGCAATCGAAGCAGCCACCATCCATGTCGACCGCACGATTCCGTCAGAAGCCCCAACAGCCCAATGGCTTGGGAGAGTGGTAGTGACCATGGCACACGAACTGTGTCACTGTCTGGGACTGGACCACTGCACGTACTTTGCGTGTGCGATGCAGGGGTGCGGCAGTGTCGACGAGGCACAGCGGCAGCCGCCGTATGTGTGTCCTGTCTGTCTGGAGAAGCTTTGCACAGCAATAGGAGAGGGTGTAGTTGACGGGTGGGAGGACGAGGGGGTGAGAGAAGGGTTTGTGAGGGAGCGGTATGAGGCGTTGAGGAGTGTGTGTGGGAGATGGGGGGATGCGAATATGTCGAGGATGTTTGCTGGGTATAAGGCTTGGTTGGATGCTATTATTGAGCGAGGTTCTAGAAAGGTTGTAATTGTAATTGATGACTGAATGGGTTTGGATTGACGAGATCATGTATGGGATATATAGAAAGAGAAGCTGGGCTGTGATGACCGGGGGATGAGTGATACCGATGAACATGTTGGAGACAGCCAACAAGTACTTGGACATCAACTCTTGACTATGATATCGACATAATTACATAAGATCAAACATGTGCATTTATCCCTGTGATTAATACAGTTATAACAATGTATTTAGCCATGGAAACCCTTACCGATGTAAGTCGCGATTATCGAGTGAGAGTGTTCACAACAGCGAGAGATGCATTGCCAAACACCAGTGACCTCCACTAATACACGGCTAATCAATTTACAACTGAGATATGCACAATTGGAGCATGTGTAGTTCACAACTTCAGAGTTGAAAACTTGCAAGCAGTTCTCCTGAAGCCATCACTGCAGACGCTCCAGCTGTTTGAATGAGTTTACGAAAGCATCAGATATCGAAGGCCGTGTGGCTCAATGGCAGAGCGTCTGACTACGATTAAGTACATCAGGAGGTTGCAGGTTCGACCCCTGTCTCGGTCAAGATTATTCTTTTTTGTCGTTTTCCCCCTCTTTTTCTCATGAACGAAAAAAGCGCAATTACATGCCATCTTCGTTTTTCGTCTTCCTTTTTTGCAATTGCTTCACGATATTGCGGGATGAACCAATTCTGCCTCTTGAATACGCCCATCCACTGATTTGTCTCTTACTCGTATCTTTGGGTAGCATCTCGAACTCACCCCGCTGTAACATTGAGCCATGTCGTGCTATGTGGGGGACTAAAGCACTCAAGTCATGACAATTGTCCGAGCTCGCAGGCGATTCAAGTTTCCAATTCGATTCGCACAAACACAAGAGTAATGGCGTCGTCATTCCTCCGCCTACGACTCATCAGCTCTGCTACCTAGCTGAGACCCTGCGAGCGTCTAGCAAGAGGAAAGAAAAACTCTTCAAGCCCAAGCTAGTAGAGAGCTGGTGCCGTGCCGCCCTCCATGTCCCGAGATGTGTGTGTGCCAAACAAGGCATTGGATATAATAGCTCGACATCACGTCTATGTACTTTGTCCCGTACTGTACGTGAACCCCCCCGACGATCCTTCTTGGTCACTGTAGCACAGACAGACGAGGCTCCGATTGGCCGATGGACAGACGATGGGTAAGACATGAACAAGCTCAGTTCAGTTGATACCCAGCTCGACTCACGCTAGGCCAACATGATTGCGACCTGTGAGAACAACCTCGGGATGCTTGCTAGTCGGGTCATCTCTGCAGGCGCGCGGCCTCTTTGTTTTCGCTTTGAGAGCTTGCTTGCTGCTCAGTGGAACACGTTCACGTTCATCCATCCACGATGCATTATGCGTATTTACCCGTGGCTCGGAAAGGGTTTGCGAGCCGATAGATAGCACACACCACCGTCGCATATATGCGGGCAACATGCGACTCTCTCTCTCACTCTCACTCTGTCTCTCAACCTCGTCTCGACAGACACGCTCGTAAAAACAAGAAGCCGAACGCACATAAATGCCCCCCCCCTCCATCACACCTTCAGCCTAGCCGGTGTGCAGGGCTGGGCGAGACTAAGCCGAGAGGACAAAGCGGGATTGCTTCCGACAATCCACAGCTGCGATGGTTCGCCCTATGGAAGACGCACACATGCAAAGCGCCGATGCAATGGGACGTTGCTGCAGAAATTTCTCGCCAAATAGTAAGTCGCAGCGCCGTTATTACTTGCCACGGTACGGTACGAGTACGGGAGACATGCAGCAGTAAAAAATGCAGGCGGATAGGCAAATTTCGTAGAATCACAGTACAGTAGTGTATACAGGTAGTCGTGGGGCCCCCTCAACGGCGAATTACGGCTCGCCACACTTCGGCGGAGCTTGTTTTGCTTTGCTGCGAGCCTTGAAGCAGTGAGAGAAGAGAAAACAGAGGTTGACAGACGAGAAGGACTTGCAGTTGTCCCCCATGTCGCAGTCACAGCGGTGAAGCAGAGGCGCTCTCGCTTACGCCCGTGCATACAAGAAAGGACCATTCAGAACCGCCATGGCCACTTGGTAGCCCTCAGATTGGCCTGTATTCGAATCCCAAATGCCAACGCAGATGCTCTCGTCTGCTGGGTTCTCGATCCGTACAGCGCGAGTTGTGGTTTTGGTTGGGTCGGACCACACAACTTGATCGAGCTTGGTGCTTCTGGAATTTGACCCAACCAGCGTCTACCAAAGTTCCAGCCAACCAGAAGCCGAGAAGAAGAAAAACCCTCTGTCGTGTTATTTATAGCGACTAGGAAGCAAGGTGGAGAGTACTCCGTAAAGAGCCGTCGCTGTCCGTTCGGGATGATGCGATAACGGTGCTTTCGAAGTCCATCCGTCCACACGGAATGTAACCGACAAAGCTCCAGTCCAGCCATTTCATCATGACGGCGTGTCGTTCTCGTATGTACATAGAAAGCAAACGGTCTCCGTTTTTTACATCCACCAGGTGGAATCGCTCCAAGCTCGGTGATGGAAACTCGTTAGAACAACGCCGTTGAGATGCCAAACCGTCTAGTCACTGCGAAAAACGGAGCTCTTCAGGAAATAACGGAGGGTACGGAAAAGCTGTTCAAACTTGTTCAAATCTGGCGCCTTCTTTTGTTTCTGGCCAGCCACAGTGGAGCAGCGAGAAGTGGCTCTTGTAGCGTCGGGTTTTGTGTCATTGAAAGAGAAAAGTTTTTGCTCGTTCAATGGGTGGCATGTGAGAAGGACAAAGGGAGGCGATTTTGCCTGGGCCAACAACAACTGAGCAGGAAAAAGAAGAAGAATTCTTCGACAGAATGCTTTGGTGTGTCTGATTTTCCATGTCACAATGACAATTCTAGCACATAGGAAGATTTGCTTGCAAGCATTGTGCAGCTGCAGGTTCTTGATCTCATTCCTAATATTCCCGTAAGATCGAACAATGCCTCTGTTGGAGGCACACTGTATGGGAGGCTAGATTACTCGCTTACTTTTTTTTTTTTTTTTTTTCCATTCCACGTAGGCAAAAAAGAGAATCTCTTTGCACCAATTACCCCATCTAGTGGATAATAATCACTTATCAATCAAGCAATGAACCTCTTGCTCTCAATTGCAAAAGCCAACTCTCTCACCATCCTTCAACAGCAGATGCAAAGGAAGAGGTTGTCAAATGACAATCCCTTATGATAAGACATAGTATGCATACTTTTCAACCGTAGACACTTTGGCCGAGTGGTTAAGGCGATGCCCTGCTATCAACAGGTATCATAGGCATTGTGTTCGCACGCGCAGGTTCGAATCCTGCAGGTGTCGGTTTCTTTTTTTGCACTTTTCCCGTTTGTTTTCCCCTCCTCCATCTTGAATAACAACATCTCGGTAATCTTTTACCCCGATTCCAACCTAATGCCCTCTCTTCGTAAAACCACATCGTCTCATCGTCAAATCCATCCATCTACCCCTCCTTCTTACCCTTCTATCCCCGGTTCGTTAACCCCCCCTCCTTCGGACCACGGATACAGTATTCACAGTAAGTAGCCAGGCCAAAAAGCAGTCAGCCCAGCCCAGTATATTAACACTCCAAGCTTTTTGTTGGGCTCGGGAAAAGCCATGCAAACTCAATGGTCTTGACAAGGGCCTGTGCCTGTACTTCGCAGCCAGCCGGCCGGCCCTGGCAAATCGCACGCCTGCCCAGCCCTCCCCCCAGAGCCCATAGCCCGATCTAATGCAAGGTACGCAGGCAAGTTTGGTGAAAATGCCGCGCCTCCATAGGGCGGAACTTGGGGGCCTTAGCAACACTTGGGACTTAGCAACACCTTTGGGACTTAGCAACAACCTCCCCCCCTCCTCGGCCATGAGGCTTGCATGAAGCGTCGTCCGTCGTCGTCAGCAATCGTTCAATTTGTGAAGCTACCCCTCACAGCCTTTGCCGGATAGTCTCCGGGGGAAAGCTTGGCTTGGGCTTGATCGATACGAGCTTTTTCTTGAAGCTTGTTAATTCCCTGCTAAAGATGCTAGTTTTGATCTTGACTGACAGATCATTTATAATCTTTCCTTTCCTCAGGGCGAACATCGAGCCTACGGTATGCTCGGAGCTGAAAGGACGCCTATCCAGGAACCGGCTTCACTCGCCCTGATGCCAATTGGCCAGCTGAAATGCGCCTTGCATGACTGGCACATGTCCTTTCAAACATCTTTTCAGGTTCCTTTCTGTTAAACACCCGTTAGGCCAACGCCCTCCCACCATCATCAATGATCCTTGCCCAGAGTTGCAGCAGTACCTAGCCCCCAAAGCTGCCCGAAGAAAGCCACAGCTGGCTGTCGTGCGACCCAGCACCAGCACAGTATATGTTGCTCTGAAAAAAAAAGTACAGGCAGGATTCTTTTGGCTTCAAGTGGAGTTCTTTGGGCAGGACACTTTATTGAAAGGATTTTTATCCATGCTGGCCCCGTTGCCGCCAATCAACGGCCTTTTTCTTGCAGAGTTTTTCATCTTCTTCTTCTTTTTGTTGCTCGCCCGTTCGAATGAGCAGATTGTTTTCATGTGTCAATGGCCCGTCGACTGCAAGAAGTGACTCGATATCACATTACATGAACATGGGTTTCACTGCAGGAACCTGAACCTTGGTGTTGCCATTCAATTCATTTTGTCCCGCCAGGCTTTCATGCTTGTTACGGTATTGTACTCCCCGATGCTTCCGATGACCGGCGGCCGCACGATAGTCCGTGTTACTGCATCGTTGTGCTTCGACGTGAGCAGCTCGTGGAAATTTGCTTGAGAGAGAAATCCAGTAGTTGCAAGCAATGTCACCCCGCCGTCAAAACTAGAACGTAGCTCAGCCCAGCAAGCCAATTGACTCGAGCAGAGGACCTCCGTATAGACCAAAAGGACAAGATGAAAAAAGGTCTTCCTTGCAAGTGAATCTTAGCCATATGGCTAACGAACCCTCCCACCGGCAACATTGTCCCTAGCACCCCGAGACCAAAAAAAAAGAGAGTTCGACTACTGCCAGGCACAGGGTTTGCGCATCTGATCGTGAGAAAAGGCTGCAGGGGTGCATTTTTCGTGTAGTGCCGTCGGGCTGGAATTGGCCAACCACATGGCAGCCCTGCCCGCACCTCCACTTGACCCATTCGGCATCGTGGGCTTTTTGGACGACAGCTTTTGAATTCATGGTTTGGGAATGGAGAGCAAATCCCCGCCAACTACGTGCTTTTTGGGTGCTCCCACACTTTTCTTGGTATGTAGAAAAGACGTACTGCCAAGTACACATTTCTCACAGAGGGGGGAATTATTGTCTTCGTTTGGCAGAGTGTTACACGGTTGGGGTCGAGAAACCACAGCATGACGGCTCGGACCGGAATGACACAGCACTTTCGTCCCTCGGAGTGTGAGTTAAAAGGTGCAGCGAGTGGTACCGACAAATGCAGAAGAGGGCAACACAGCCCTTGCCAAGAAGGAGGGTAGGACAAGAGCCGGCATGTGCTTTCGGCTAGAGCTGCAGCTGTTCATCCCGGATGAGCAGAAAAGCACCCCTCGGTCCAGGGCAAGATAAGCATACAGACGGCTCTGTGGGAAGAGCAGCCTGTCATCCAGACAACAAACCCCGAGCTGCATCTTTCAGACGATGTCTGCAGATTGTGGATGTAGCAAGTTAACCCGTTCTAGCAACCCAATGACACCCCAAAGAGTACATGGAGTCGTATAGACGACCAATCGGTTGTCCACGCACCAACTCGTCAACCTCGTCTCCAGCACGCCAGGCAACGGACGGTCTATCCAAGATCTAGACTGACATTTGGACGAGTCCACGCCACTGCAATGTTAGTAATCATTGCAAGATGCTGCTAAGGCCACTTCGTAGTGCTTCGCACCACAGGCAAAACTGTGGATTCTAGACTGGTCAGAAGTCCCCCGTCCATCCGAGCAAATCCCCATCAAACGCCGTCCATGAATTCCCGCCACTTGCAAGGGCGTTATCAAAAATTCCAGGCCATCTCACCACTAACCTACTCGTACATATGCAAGAAAGAAACTAGGATTTTGACCAAGCGGTTAAACGGAGTGAAGAAGCCGAGCCTGCTGCTGCCCCGGAACTGACTTCTCGTTGTGGCTGTAGTCGTCTGAACAAAAGTAAACTACTCCGTAAACTCCAGGCACTAACAACAAGATCGAAAAGCCGCACGGCGCAAGCCAGCGCAAAAAAGATACAAGTTTCTTCTTTAGCCCAGGTCGCGTGCGTGGAGACTGCCAAAAACGTGGCCCCGAGGGCTAGACAACCACAATCTTTTGACATCGAGGGCGCTAGACGCATTCAAAGGGCCCAAGTCAACCGCCTCAGTGGGGCCCGATGACAGAGAGGCGTATCGCTTGTTCAACTGACGTTTTTTGTTCAGATTCCCCTTTTGGAGCCATCATGAGTTTAGTCGAGTGTTGTACGAGAAATGCAACCACTGGACGCTGTGCAAGTGCAAGTGCCTGATGGGAGGTGATGGCGCTTAAACCTGGGGATTTCCCCTCGCGGGTAGGCTGTGCAACGAGATAGGCTGGGTTTACCCTGAAAGCATGTGAAAGGTTACCCGTGTTTGCGGTGGCGAGGATTTGTATCGTCGTTCGCAGTGGTGTCCGAATCCGGCCGGGTTCGAGGCGTAGTTACATGAATTTGGTATCTGGACTCGCACAAGCAAAGCAATATCGCCGATTGGAAGAAACCTTGATGTTTCGTGCAGCCGGTGTACAAGGTTGGTGAGGGTTGTGCGCCGAGCAAAACGCATCAAAGCTGCAATCGAAGTGGCACATTGCAATTTGAAAAAATTGGAAAAATGAACATGGGCTCGGCCAACAGCATCTGCAATCGCCCAAAGGCTAAATGCAATCCCCCGAGTGGCTTCAGTTCATCCAGACCTCTCGAGTAGAATAGCGTGCCAAGGTGATACAATTGTGCCATCCACCATCCATCTCGGAACCCGCCAGTGTGGTCGGGCCTAGGAAGAATGAATGAACCTGGCAACCTGGCAACCTGGCAACCTGGCAACCTGGCGAGAGCCGTTGGTAGCCAAGCCCCAAAGATGCAAGGATTCGCGCTCCGGAGATGGCCTCCTGTTCCCAGTGCCGGGGGATGCGCTGACTAACCCTCTCTGGCTGGATCATCGTGACAAGGCAAGGTCTGGGACGCTACGGGGAGAGAGATATGATATAGAGTTCAGGTGGGATATCAGTAATGAGATGCCAGGTAAGAAAAGACACGATGACCTGCACAGAATACGCGTGTACAGGCGGAGCATTTGATTTCGTGCATTCAATCTCAGTCCTGTCGGTCATCATGGCACAATCCTGAGAGACGGAGCGATTTCTCCCGATCAATAGCGTTGGCTGCTCTGCGTCCAAGAGTCAGGAAACTCCTATTGTTAGTAGCATACCGATCACTCGTCTGACAATGACATGATCCTTTTTCGCGACTCCTTTTTCTGGCTCTGAAATGCAACGTTGGCCGTTAATGGGAATGCTATATCGTCTTGTCTGGTCAGCCCCTAGAAAACCGCCAGACGAACTGCCGACCCTAGGCTGATCTGAAACAGCTGTGCATAGGAGGCGAAGAAAAAATTCAAGTCGGCGCAGCCGGGTTGTGCAGGGTTGGGAATAAAGGAGGCTGAAGAAGTTGCCAAACTTATCCCCCCCAAAGGCAAGCGAGAAAAGCATTAGGAAAAAAAACTTTCAACCACCATGGAGCCCTGCTCGGGTTGAGCCGTGATCAGGTCGTGAGCCCCTCACTTCCCACCCTCCCCTGTTTCGAGTCTCCCGATTTTGCTTGGATGCCAGAGTCTAAAGGATTGGGCCTAGACAGAGGGCCCGATTGCGTTGTCACTGGGCGGCGGATCCAGCTCAAAGACCCTTGCAAACCCGCTCTTTGAATTCTTCTTTTCAAGCTCTTTGCTTTTTCTATCCTTCTTCTCAAGCTAAACCAGGGGGTCAAAGTACCGTACCAAATGGCGGGATACTTGCTCGAGTACTTTGCAAAAACACACCGGTCTGGCAAAGGTGCATCCGGGTAAGAGGCTCTTCGCATCCAGAGCGTGGCGCTAGGCCTTGATTCGGCATAGGGCTGCGAACACACTGAGATGTTGTTTGTGCTAATGCTGGAACAAGAAGCTTGATGGGTTTGGAACGGGTCCTCTGGATGTCACCGCCGCCGCCCTTTTCGCTCTGGAGAAACCACGTTGATGCTGTTGGAGAGCATCATGTACGAGATCGAGACGATGGGTAAGCAAGCCCGCATGTGGGAAACGAGACAAGATGCCCGGCGTAGTTGTTGTCACCTGAAGAGCGAGCGATGCCGGCACAGGGCCAGGCTCCATGTTAAAGCCAGGTTATGTCCATGCCACTTGTGTTGGCCCCAGCGCCCAGTGACTTCGAGGCGAGGCGGAGGAGCCTCCCGCTGCTGTCCCCGAAATTCGTCCCCCCGATTTCCCCGGGGCTCAAGATTCTGCTTGCTCTGGATGACTGCTTTGCTTGACTCGGCCGCAGCCGTCGCCACGGCCGCCTCCTTGTCCCATATTTGCTTTGCTTTGCACAAGGCGGTGGGCGATGGGGGGTCGCGGTGTACACGAGTATGTATTCTGCGTCTCTGGTTTGCGAGGTTGGCGCCATGTGTGTGACATTGGTCAATGTGAGCGATGCATGCCTTGCTCTTCTGTACTTGCATCCGAGCACTTGCAGGCGGGTAGATGTACTTTGCAAGCGCTGTAGCATAGCAGGGTGTAACTCGTAGATGAGACAATGACAATTTTTAGCAAATCAAAAATAGAAGAAGAATCGAGTGGCCGGCAGTGAATGAGTGGTGTGGCCGTTTCGATTGGGCAGAGGCTCGCCGTGATGCGTGATGCGATGCCTCGGCGAGAGGGATTGGCAGTGGCAGGGATCGCCAGCAAAACGGCTTTTCGTTGCATTCGCACCACGTCAGAATGGCCCTCTGACCATTTCTGGCCCTCACGTGTAGGCCTAGGACTTTGAACTCTGTGCCAGCCCAAGCCTAAGCCCACCTCAGCATGGTCACTTGTCTCTTTTGCCGGGTCTTGTCTGATGATGCTGGTGTCAGTCAGTGCTGGCGTCTCGCTTCCCAACCGCCCCCAGATCGACCCTCTTGCCGCTGAGTTGGCCGCGACTTTGTTGACTGGACTGGATTCTGGCGGTGCTTTGCTGGCGCGCCCCAGCCTCGGCCTTTGGAGGGGCACCAGAGGGACAATTGGAGAGGGAAGACGGTCGTGAGCGAGGCCGGCCAAAGGGGGGGTCGATTGGAGCCAGACGTGGACGGAAGACGGGGGTTGGCAGCCACCGCAAAGCGCAGAGAACCGCTGGCGCAGATGCGAAATCTGGATCTCGCTGACGAGTTGGGAGTAGAGCGAAAGCAAAAAAAGGCGCCTATTCTATTCCATCACCATGACCATGACCGGGTATGAGAAGCGGGCGGGGAGACGAAGAGGCGGCTGGACGGGCTGCATGCGTGCTTGAGAAGCTGCAGCTGCATCTGCATCCAGAGGCCACCAGAGGCCACAGAGCAGAGCTCATCACACCGGGTTTCCAGCCAGGCGCCCAATGTGGGCGCGGCAACACGTGGACGGGACGTTCCCCGGCTGTGCTGTTTTTTTGTTGGATTATGCTTGTGCTTGCGCTTGCTGCTCTGGTGGATGCTGTGGGATGACGGAGAGGAAGAGCGGTGATGGATGATGATGGCGGGCAGAAAGTGAGGGGAAGAATGAGTCTGTAGTGGATGATTCAACAGATGACCTCTACAGCTGGTTACGTGACGTAGTAGGTGGTTGTTTTCGGGGTCAAGAGGGATCAATTGATTTCAGTTTAATGACATTTCATGCTGGAAATCAAGATTAATCAATCAAACTAGTATACGAGGAGCATCAAGATGCAGTAGCTTAGTGTAGATACTGAGCAGCCAAGCTGATTGACAGCTAGATGTGATGCCTCATCTGGATGGTGGCGGCGCAGAACTTGCTGCTCGCTAGAGGGCCAGTGGCTTCAGCGCTGCACCTGTCACTAGACGCCCCGAAGGCGGCTGGGTACATGTACCTATGGTGCTTGTAGACGTCTGGATGCATGTACAGTACTCCATCGGTCTGGCATTATTCATCTGAGCATCACCCACACGCGCGCGCATATCGACAGACAGCAAACACATCAATAAACAAACAGCAAGCAAACACGCCACTGTTGGGCGCCTGGCCTCTTGTTGCTCTATGCATTTTTGTCTTGCCGTCGTCGTCTAGAGGTGGGCGCTTAAGGCCGATCATTCTTCAGCGCTCCGGGGCGAATGTTTCTTTTCTTAGCAGCTTGGCCGAGGTCTCGTGCGTCTTCGGCTTCTAGCGCCCTCAGTGAATTTTTTTTCTCTTTTTTGCCGCTCAACAGGTATGGATTCAAGGTTGTTTTCTCCCTCTCTTCGCTGCTTACTAACTCCGGTCTCTAAGCTACGCCGCTGATTGCATGGAGCATGCATTTGATCCCAGCGAAGTTTTTCTCTTCTTTCGCCGCCCACTAGCATGGAGGAGCGCGAGGAGACCGCTGACACTGAAAAAAAGAAAAAAAAAGGCTGGCTGACCTGACCGATACAGCCTGGGCTGGGCTGCCATGGCCGGCCCGCAGGTTGCGAAACATGGCGATGGGGTATCCGGTACAGCCCCGCCACGGCTGCGCTGGCAGTGCTTCCGGGTCCGTGGTACTTTGTGCAGACCGCCGGTAGCAGCGCCGCGGGACGAGCCAGGCAGAGAGAGATGCGTTGACGGCATGTGCTTGCAGGAAGAGGAACAAGAGGCTGGCTGATGCTGCTATGGTGCATAAGATATTGCGTATTGTATTTATGTACGAGTACGGGCACTTTCTACATATTCTACTCGGTATTGTAAGGGCATCGGATATAGGACTTGGAGGTCTTTGTCCCCCGTCCAAGCACTCAACTTGCAAGCCCAGCACAGATCAGGACATGTTAGAGCCCAGTCCATCCCAGCCCAGCCATTGTTTGCCAGTTCAGTTGAGGCCCCTTCACCCTGGCCTCGGCCGCAGGCAAAAGCGCAGACACGCCACTGCTTTCTAGCGCCTGAGCAGCCCAGCAAGCCCAGCCAGGCCCGCTGCCGGAGATGCTGGGAGACGAGAGCGAGAGACTGGACGCTGGAAGCCAAAAGAATCAGAGCAAGCCTACTAGGTAAGCCACTGGATTTGAACTGGCGGTACCGGTGCAGTGCAGGGCAGAAGACAGCCAGCCCAGAGACCCATACGGGGCTGTTTTGGGTACGTACCGTTGGGACCCAACTCAATCCATTCGACTCAGTCCAAGGCCAGTCCAAGTGCTACCCACCCACGCTAATGTCGCCTAACCAGCAGAGAGTCCTGTGTCCTGTGCTCTCTCTGAATGGGTCTGTCCCCCATGTCGCCTTTGTCACCATGTATCGTTGTACCCAAGTATCTTTGTACTCTTGCGCTAAAGTCGGGCTTTGTATCGTTGTATCTTTTGTAGCTTCTGATGCCGACCTAATCCCTGCTGGTGGGGTTCCCCCCTGCTAGTTTTTAGTACAGCAGAGGCCACTCGCTGTAACTTCAACTTGCTGCTACCACACGTCCAGAGCACCTTTTAGCCTTGCTGCCACACACACAGGCAAAATCGTCGGCTCCACTTCGTCTTTGACTCTTTTTTACGTGCTTGTTCCCGCTTCCTTTCGTTCCCTCCCCTCAAGAACTCGATATCCTACATAGACCGTGTCGACCGCGATAGAGCCATTGTGTTTCTGCTCTTCAATTTCTTTGTCCTCGACGTCGACTGTCGCTACACCTCCCGAACACCCACTGACGACCACTGACTTGACGCCCCGGTGCTCCGTACTCGCGCAAGACCAGCTTACAAACAAAGCAACCCGTCCATCTATCTCACCAGACCTTGATTACCCCCCGTCTTACCCGCCCGCTACTGTTGCTGCCTCGATATCCAATATCAGCTTCGACTTCGACTTCGACAACCGACCTCGACCTCGCCGCTGTGGGAGGGAGGCATGTCGCCCCAGATTAGAGACCTGCTGCTGCCGCAGTTGGCTCAGGATCGCAAGAGCGGCGCCATGGACGAGGGCGTCTCTCTTGAAGCATGTGACCTTTCATACGTCTACTACACCACGAATTCCTCGTCCTCCGACGTTGCCTCGCCCCTGACTCCTACCTTTTCCAATCGAGGCGTCCCCCTGCGTTACTCCAGCTCAACCTCCTCTCTCGAGTTGCCGCAGATCACCCCGCAAGAGGGGCCTGCTTCACCCGTGGCCCAGCATGCCACGGCCTCCAAATCCAGCATCCGCCAGCTGCCTGACGTCCAGGAAGAGCCTTTGGAACGAGAGGAGGAGTTGGAGGAAGAGGAGGACTCCGACGACGACTTGAGCGACAACCTTGGCATGTACTGTCTATGTAAGTGGTGCTCTCAAACCCTATCCCAGTGGGCTTCCATGGCTGACCAATCTGTTTTCCCCTTCATGTAGGCGACCAGGCATGCGAACACACCAATACCTCCCAGGAGCTCCTGCACGGCGAGATGGCGGGCGAGCTCGACATTGACTATGATCTCGGCTTTCTCAGCGACAGCGACTTCTCCGGCGATTCCCAGTACCCCAAGAAGAAGCGTATCATGAGCGGCGAATCGACCTTCACTGCCCTCACCTCTCGACTCGGCAACCGCTTTCCCAGCATCGCGCGATGGAAGTCTCAGCGAAAGGCAAACAGCATCACGGGCCTCATGACCTCGCCCACCACTGAGCGGAGCATGGAAAACGTCTTGTCTGGAGCCGCTTCCAGCCGCTCATCCTCCATGTCTTCTCCCACTCGCCAGTTCCCCGTGCTACTGGACGACTCGCCCATGCCCCCGCCGGCCATGCCATTCTACGAGACGTACGAGAGCACCGACAGCCTGGACATGCACTCGGGCGAGTTCAGCCGCGAGGAGCGGTCAGGCATCGAGCGCGACAGGGCCATGGCCACGACCCCCTTGCTGCCTCCGCTCATGACCGACCCGCTCGGAAAGCCTCCGCAGCCTTCTCCCCTCCAGTCGCCCAGCATTGCGCCGTCGTCTGCCGCTACGGAGGTCCACTCGCCTCGCGTTGTCCCGACTCCCCGGCAGTCTCTCGGCTCTAAGCCGTCCATGTCGTCTCTCCGTCACGTCTCGGTCATGACGGAGCTTCCACTGCCCCTGCCGCCGTCCATCCTGCAGGATCAGGACGAGTGGTCCGACCGCCTGGGCCACGCCAACTTCACCATCACGCCCATGCCTTATGGCGTTGACGAGCTTACAGCCGAGTCTGTCACCAAGTTCTGCGACGACTGGGACGCCGCACGGGTCGCTTACACCAAGCACCTGGTCCGCACCGGCGAGCACTACGGCCAGACGAGCAAGACGTACGGCATGACGGAAGCCAAGTGGGCCGAGATTGAGCGCAAGTGGAAGGGTTTTTACACAGACATTGTGCGCCGTACCCAGCCAATGACCACGGCCTCAGTCATGTCTCGCAGCCGCAGCCGAGGCCGCGGACGTGGCCGCTCCGAGAGCGCCAACCCGTCCAGCAAGGCCCAGAGCCAGAACCGCCACGACGACATCTACGCGGCCATGCAGTGGCGGGGCAGGAGGGGCTGTTTGCCCAGCGCCGTCCCGCAGATGCTGGAGGCCCTGGACGCCGAGGGCAAGTTCCCTGGCCGCGGTGACGAAGACATTGTCGGGCCCATGCAGCGGGATGCCTACATGGTGCGAGCCCGAAGCGAGGAGAAGACACCGCGATTTTGGAAGAACCTTGCGGAAAAGCTACGCCTCTGATCTTGTTTCACTTTTTTTCTTTTTCTTTTCTTACCATCTGTTTGGATCTCACCGCATTTTCCAACAGAACGACTTTGCTATATTGATTGACCCACGACTTGACGACCAACCACCATAGAACATTGCAGCGCCGGCAAACAACCATGAACATTGTCTCACGCGAAACACTTTTTTTTCTGCTTAACGCCTTATTACTTAATATGAACGAAATGATACCCGACTCTAGTCACTCCTTCCGACACTATCCACACACCACCACGAGATGCTTCATGTCTCGCAGCTCTTCCTGTCCAGCACAAGCTGTCCAGCAGCGACAACAAAAACCTGGACCGGCAAGCGAGGAAACATCAGCATGGAGCCACCCGCCTCTCGTCGCCCTTGTTTTCTCTACATGCTCTTTTCATCATGTTACATAGACCACACACCCACCTGTAGATAAGCGGGGGTCGGCGTTTGATCATGATTTGGGAGAAAAAAGCGTGCATAATTTTTGTTATTCTTCTTAGACACGACACGACACGACCACGCACACCTGCCATATACACTGCGCTACAACTTACACTAAAAAATTACAACCACCACACACACAACACTACGCCCCGAATTCTGGGGCGGGGAAATGGGACATGCATAGCACCCTTGGAGTTATTTTTTTTTTCCTTTGCAGCTTTCCCGGTTTCGGGACAGCATCTTCTTTAGTTAGTCATATGGCTACTACGCCGTACGTCAGACCAGCTCTGATTAGCTGGGGCTGTTGGATTGAATGGCCACTAAGGAAACGAAAAGAGTTGGAATGATGCATCAACAAGATGTCATTGAAAGTATGCGAATGGAATGGCCCGAAAAGAAAGAGAGAGACCTAATGATAGAAGGATGGAGGGGGGAAGCAAGGATAAAAAGAGGAGATGCATTGGGATAAGCGAGCGATGGGATTTTTTTTTACATCGTGTACAAAAACAAAATAAATTCAAACAGAGATTTTTTTTCTGTCAATCTGTCCTGTGTCTTCTTCTTTTCGCAGTGCTTGACTTGATTGTGACGTGCGCGATGCTACATTGACGTGTGGGTGTGGGTTTTTTTGCGGGTGGTGGGTATGACGCGAGAGCTGTTTTTGGGGTTCGTGGGAGCTTTGTTGCATTGGGGTTTCTTTTGCTGGCATTAGCATGGGGAATCGGTATCGTATCGTAATCGTGGAGGTGTCTGTCTATGGTAGCACGCCAGTGACAGCATAGGCAGGTTGGAAGAGAGTTGGAGACGTTGTATGAGCGAGAGCACAGGTACTAAGCTATATGAGGGCTTTTTTAGGAAGTTTGTATAGCTACGTGGTATCTACGATTATACGTTACTCGACTTGAAATTGGCATTTCACTTTCTCGATTGTATTTTTTTTTTGATGGGAATCATAAATGGCCTATTTTCTTTGCCCGGTTATTAAAGGTAGACTGCGGATGAGCGGATAAGCGTGGATTCTCTCGGTGCCGGTACGCTGCTTTGCGTTGCTTCTGCTTACTTGCGTGGTGCGGGCGGGATTCAATGTACGGGTCCGTGGGCTTGGGCGATGCGGTATGTAAGTAAGAGAATATGTATGTACGAATACGCATGTATTACTACTAGGTATCATTTGTTACGCATGTATGTATGTACGAGTATGTATGTGTCTCCCAGTAATGTGCGTTTATGGCGAGGTAGATGGAGTCTTGGGATGGAGCGATAGGACGGTGAGATTCATGTTTTTGCGGGGAAACAAGACACAAGCAGCCAGCAATGTTTTATATGGGGATGGGTGGGATATGCTGGCGCTGTATTTTCCTAAAAAGAAGGTGGATGGGGACATGCGCATACATCGGCGAGAATTACTACGATCTTGGGTTTTTGACAAGTTTTGTTTACTATTTTGTGTTGTTGCTACTCCATATTTTTCTTTTTCTTTTCAGCTGCCTTGGTTTTGGGTATCATGACAATGACAAGGGCGATTTTCGCTGTACCCAAGTGGCAAAGTCGTGCCCAAGAGCCTGGGATTTTCGCAGAATTCGTATCCGAGGCCGCAGACGGGGGGTCCGCTTTGTGCCCAGTGGGTTATGTATGTATGTACAGATACCTGGGAGGAGTATATAATATGGGAAGATGCAAGGGATTGTTTAATGGGGATTTCTCGGCGTCGATGAATCCATAGATAGACGGATAGAGAGGGTGGTTTTGTTGTCGTGATGGAACGTCCCCTGTATCTGTATGTTGTAATCTGTTGTAATCTGTATAATCTAATGCGATGCTGCTTGCTGTTACCTTGTCCTATTTTGTAATATGGGAATAGGACAAAGCCCGGTCTTTACATGTACGCTCCGCGCAATGCAACATCCGCCCATATCCAGCAACCAAAAAAGGACGTTAGATATCCATCTCCATGCAGCATAGAAACATCCCACGTTTTTTTAGCGAGCCAGTCGCACGGCGTCGGGAGCGGGCGTCCGCCGAAGCGCCGTTTCGTCTATACTCGCTTTTTCTTTTATATTTGCGACGTATGCCATCTCCCGTGAAGGATCTTTTCTAGTTTCCTGTTTTTCAGCTATTATTAATTAATATTTCTTCTTCTTCAACGGGTACTTGAATGGAGTGTCGCTGGGAGATGATTTGCTGGTGCGTAGACGGGGAGGTGCCTCTGGAGGCCAGCCACGTGGCGGTGACATTTTGGTTGGGCTTGTTGTATGAGTGTCTCGCAATTAACTAGGCTTTGGCATTCTTCTAATTTTTCTCCTGATTCTTCTTTTTACTAGAGGTGGGGTGACTTGGTGTTGTTGATTGTAGAGAACAAGTATACTAGCAGGCGACGATGTGTACTTCGAGACAGCATCAACTGATCAATGTTGGACTACATGTAAGCCAGGCGTCAAACACAAAGGAAACAACGCACACATATGTCGTAAGATCAATCAGTCGTGCTCGACTTTCCCAGCGACGGGGAAATCGGGTGATTATCCCGTGTATGAGTCAGAAAAGAGGGACATGACAGCTATCAACATCGAGACACCTCGTATGCATGCACCTCTTGAGCCTGTCAATGCTCGACGTCTGTGCTATTCTGTTACATGACGCCAGCAATGCATTCTGCTGCCCACACCAACTAGCTCGTGGGCTCAAGCTAGTCTACCTGTCCCTCCCGCTGTGGCTTTACTGCTGTGGTGGGCTTTTGTGTACTTTGACTTCGCTTCGGGGGTGAATGATTGGATGGCCACGATGGGAATGGGTGGGATGACACAGGCTCATGTTTGTGTCCGGGTAGATGCATCGGAATGGTATTGCATCGGTGATTTGTTTGATGGGGGGCATGTATGTAGCCGAGGGGAGATATTGGTTGGATCATTAGACGGGCTGTGTCACCGTGATGATGGTGGTGGTGGAGCGTTTATTGAGTTGTGGCTGATGTTGTGGTCATGTTGGGTACGTGCGTGTATTGTTGCGCTTACACTGCTGGATGACTTGGTATTCTCATTGGAGATGTCTTGTTGATGGAGGATTTGAGTTGAGAGGTAGTGTTACTTTGGGGGAGGTCATTTCTTGGAGGTACTTGATTCGTGGATAGGGTTTGGCTTGGCTGGATTTGTGGTTTCTGTTTCAAATTGGTATAATATTAGGAGAGAATAGACTTTTATCACACTGGTCTTGTAATACAAGTGACGAGATGTTGTTCTTATCTTGATTGTACATGCATTGATTATGAGGTAAGGACTGGAGGACTTACCTAAAGGATGGACAAATGAGCAAGACATTTTAACCATTCTCTTGTTCCTATTACTTGATAGATCAATCTGTATGATGCCACCTGTATACCATTTCCTATGCTGATATAGGTACTTAATGATAGAACGTCGATATGAACCATTGCTGACAAATGTGTCAAGTTTCAACTAGAGCAAGGCAATAGCGTCATCATCACGACCATGAAACTTGACATGGTTTCTTTGAGACTTATATTATAAGACTATATCGTATCGATAATCAACTGTTTTTAATACCAACTTCTCCAATTATTAATAGGCTGAACTGTCGGGCTATTCTAAGAGACCGACTCCGTCGGAGATCCAATCTAACCAAAGCAGTCAAAGCTTTACATTGGTCCTCTGTTTTGCCTGAAATGGCCTGGTTCAATTCTACCCCAGACTTACATAGCCTCATTCTTATCCCGAAACGAACTGCCGTAGAACATTTGTAATGCCTGTAGTCGTTTGAATAGTGGCATGCCGAGGATCAACTATCTGTCACGCTAAGAAGGACCCATCGACAGCCGAGGGCCGGAAAATAATGAGACTTGGCTCTTAATTAGTATTCAATATGCTTGTTAATATTCTCCTGCGTATGGCTGCCTATCGGAGATCTACCCATGCAATGATTCGCTGTACCCCTGAACATGTATTGCCAGATTTGGAAATACCCAACCATGAAACGGAGAAGATCGTTGGTAATGTACTGCCGTTATAGGAATTATTCAGTCATCGAAGGCCACGACTGTGAGCTGTTCGTTGAATATAAGGAAATTCTCTACGTATATAAATGCCACAATAACTTGCATTTCATATGCTCAAAGTCTTCTCATCAGAGTCTGATTCAGAAGACGCCTCAAGATGCACAGATTCGATATTTTTCTGCTTTCCACCCTTGCGTTGGGAGCTCATGCCACGAGCCATCCATCTTTACCAACTGTTGATTTAGGATACCAAGTCCATCGCGCCATATCATACAATGTTGGTCACTGTCACATATCCAGTCACTCCTTAGGCTAACCAAATCTCTAGGACACAATCAAAGCCTACAACTTCACCAACATCCCCTACGCCGAACCTCCAGTAGGAAATCTTCGTTGGAGAGCTCCTATCCCACCCAAGGGCGTCAAAAAGACCATACAGGATGGCAGCATTGGCAAAATCTGTCCCCAACAATCCCCCAACTGGACTATCGCTGCGATACAGTTTGCAACAGCATGGGCAACGAACCAGCTTCCGTCATTCAACTTCACCGAGGCTGAGGAAATCGCCAACAGTACTCCGCAGACCACAGACCCGCGAACTACGGAAGACTGTTTGGTCTTGGATGTGATTGTTCCTAAAGCCGTCTTGGAGAAAAAGAAGTCTCATGGTAAAAAGGCTCCGGTGTTAGTATGGATCTATGTAAGTCACTCTAATATCTCATCATCTCTCAGCCGCAGCTAATCACAAAACCAGGGAGGTGGATATGTAAGCGGAACAAAGGAGTCTTGGGGTACTCCCAATCGCATCATCGCCGCTTCTCAAGAAGATGGAAGTGATGGCATTATCTGGGTCGCCATGAACTACCGCCTCGGCGCATTTGGCTTTCTTGCGGGACCTACGATGCAGAAAGTCGGCACAGCCAATGCAGCATTGTACGATCAGCGTCTTGCTCTTCAATGGGTACAGGAGAACATCGCCAAATTTGGTGGAGATCCCGACAACGTCACAGTCATGGGCGAATCAGCCGGCGCAGGATCCATCATGTTCCATCTCCTCGCCCAAGGGGGCAAACATCCCGTTCCATTCAAGAGAGCGATTGTACAGTCCATACCGCTGACCGTCTCGGTTGACCCTGCGCAACAAGAAAGCAACTTTCAAAAGTTTCTCAAAATCCTCAATGTCAAATCGTTGGAAGAAGCTAGACGACTGCCTTCGAGTGCCCTCATCGCTGCCAATGCCCAACAGATCGGAGCTGAAGTGTATGATGAGTTTGCCTTTGGCCCAGCCGTTGACGACGTCTACATTCCTGGTCCACCCGCTAAGTTGTTGCTCGAAGGTGCATTCGCCAAGGGCATTCCGTTGTTGTCATCTCACACGGCCTTCGAGGGTACATTATTTACCGACCCTCGGACTATTGGGAATGAAACGGCGTTTGCACTCAAGCTTCGAGCTAATTATCCTCTCATGGGAGAGAAAGATCTCAGCTACGTGCTCAACACTCTCTATCCGGCCGTTTACGATGGCTCTCATCCGTACACAACCAGCCTTGACCGAAACATCTTGATGGCGAATGAGATGTATTTTGCCGCTGCCCACCAAGCCCTACTTCAGGCTACTATCCATCGTGGAACAGAAGTGTATGCATGGGAATTTGCAGTCCCGCCGGCTATCCATGGGAGTGACCTTGGATATACATTCTATGACGGGGCTGCAGGTGTAGATCCTCATGTTGCTAGCATTATGCAGCATGCTATTGCTGGATTCGCAAAGTGCGGAGAGCCTGACGCGGGGCCATTGGGATTCGCGTTTCCTCGCTATGGAAAGCAGGCGACGACGGTCAATCTCAACATTAATTCCTCGGTCACCATCTCCGACCCGACGTGGAACAACAGAACTTTGTGGCTGGCGCAGACCTCGTGGATTGGATGAGCTTGTGAGGCAGAGGCGAAAGCGTCTCTAAGTGTGAGACAGGCTTCGCAATTTACTGTTTTCTTATGTACAGGCATTCAGACTGTACTAATTGTAGTGTATGAGATGGCATAGATCTACCTTTCTTAGCTTAGACTTCTATTTATGGACTTTATTCTACATGCTTGAAAGTGTAGCTCTGGATTAAGAGATCGTTGTAAACATGACGCAAAGAACTGAGGTTGGCAATCAAGCGAACTCTCTCACGAACTCGCGCCAATGGCACACTTGTCAGAGCTTGCAAAATAACGGGACTGAGTTGGTTGGACTACTGTGATTCTACCTAGGTAGTAGCCAAAGGCTTCTCATATTTCTCTGCCCTTGTTTCCCTGTCCGTGTTTCCCTATCCTTGTATTCCAGTAGTGCTCACTTGCTGTAGCGCAATCCGTCGCATAAACACTTGATACCTGCCGATTAAGGCGAAGTGTTTATAAATGAAGAAAGATCCAGTCCCTCATCAGGTATGCCCAAAGCCGACACGATTTTCTTCTTGAAGGAAGGATGCTTCAAGTTTGACTGATACGTACATACGGTACGTGTCGCATATCTGAACTTCAGCAATTTGTCTCTCAGTGTTCGGCATGTGACATTAGCCCACTGGGCTGACGTCTCTGATACTGGGAGCTGGGATAGATGTAGGTTATATTTGAGATAACCAATGTTCTGTGCTCTGCATTCCCAACAAAGGGTGTCGTCTTGCAGCTCCTTTTCCACGGTATAGAGGTACTTCACCTGTTCCTTCATCACAGATGCCCGCTTCTCCTCTATGGCCTCTACCGTTTCTGTTAGTTACCAAACATAATGGGAATTATTAATACAGCCCTGGGCACTTACTGATGATCTGGGGAGATATAGGGAGACCGTAGCTGGGAATTTTGTTCAAAGACGAAGTTATCGCTGTCTGTGTCAACGAAGAGAACCTCTCTTTCAACTGAAAGACTGTGCAGATGAAGATCTTTTGCATCAGCTGCCCAAATTCTACTGATGTTGACCAAAAGTTGTTGTTCAAAGCCCACTGTCGAATAAAAGGAGAGATTGGGTCGGCGCATTGCAGATCATCTGCAAGGATGGCAACGTGTGTAACCATGTCGAGCGACACTTCCTTCGGGAGCTTGTGGGCTTGTGCATGAACGATGAGCAGAATAATCTCAAAGGCATCGGGATCGAACATGGGATCGAACTTCTAATGGCGAAGCCCATCCGATCCGTTTGGTGTGGCCTCACTGAAGCATCCCTGAAGCACCTTTTTGGCACGGCATGAGACCAAAGTGAGATGCTTCATGGACACTTTGAACGTCACTTGGGATACCTCGTTCTTTTGATCTTTGGTCTTCTTCGCAGGGAGAATAATTAGCGTGTCTCCATCTGGATCGATATCAACGTGGCGAGAAGCCATGGCTGCTGCATTCGGTGGTGTTGCCAGAAAAAGGCTTCGAGGAAAGAAGTTGCTGAGTGATAACATTTGAAGTTTCATGGAGATGCGCTTCAGAAGTTGGCCTGTGCTCTCTGCCTGAGGCAGTTTTTTCTTTATTTTTTTCTCCTCTTTTTTTTTGTGCGCTGATTAGTCATCTGCATTGTGCATGCGGTTTCGACCCTGACAGCTGTTTGGCATTTCGTCCGATGTCTTTCTGTCAAAAATCGTGGTCGTTGGAGGTTGTTCTTTGAAGCCAGACAATTGGTCTGCAACTGTTCCCAATTTAGCGTAATGTCAAACTACATTTTAGTCCCTGTACCGTATTCATAGGGGACGCTAGTAATGACATAGACGTTAAATCTCCACTTGTTTCCGACGCCGTGGAAGGCACATACCTAGGTACATATCTACCATAAGAGCAATTCATACCAGATTTCACTGCTGTCATCACAGAAGGGAGTGCTTCCTTATCTAGTACCTCAACTTGAACATTTAGCAATACGGAGACTAGGTAGTACAAAAGACAAGCCGTAATGAGATAGAGGGGAAACAACGGTTACCTACCAGATTCTTCTATCTGGTTGCATCAGCTGCTGTTACTGCCTTCTTCTAGTACAGCTACTATCGTCACATTGTTCTACATACCAAGCTATAGATAGTAACTGCAACAATCACTACTTACCTGTAAACATAGAGTACGTGATATGGCATAATTACATAGGTAGTTCAGGACACTGAATCGCGGCTGCCTCCACGAAATTAATGTCAGATAGTAGTTTATGTTCTGTTGATCAATTTGTCTTTATTACTATGTCCGATTATAGGTGCGTGATATCTACCTCATTACAATAATGTTGGATTCTCATCAATTTTGAGCATGTGATCCTAAACGATGATATTCCTTAACCCAATGTCAGCATTTCTTTCGCTCATGATTGGTGGCCCCATTGCATGCCAGAAATAATAAAGGTTGCTGATTGCTGAATCTCAAGTTCGACAGCATATTCATCGAAGCTTTAACTTCGGTATGTTTGTGTAAAAGTGCTTTATAAAGTGATTGATATCCTCCTCCAAAGAGGGATGCAGTCCGTGTTGCTTGTGTGAAGCTTTACACAAGTCTCTGTAATCCACTTGTGGATAAGCGAAACATTTGACCTTTATATCAAGTTGCTTCAAAGACTCATTAGTCAGCTCTTTCGAAGAATCCATGGGAAGGTTATTTGCATGCATGTTGACATGCATTAATCCGAGGCTTCCAGCTCTGCATGAGAGACAAAGCCTGGGGTTTTTATACTTTTCGGCAATTGTTAGCAATCGTCTCAACCTCCTTCTCAACAAATCCTTGCGTGCATTGTCTATGGCATCTTGTATCTTCGTTAGCTTTCAATTGCAATCTGTAATCGAATATTCTCACCTAAGGCGTCGGGTGAAATGGGCAATCCAAAGACCGGCATAGCACCAGTTGAGCTGAGGATCGCCTGTAATGTCGAGCTTTCATAGAGCCCTTTCAACCCAAACACTGTACTTATCAAAATACACCTTGCCAAGTCTACGTTTATCTCTTCTGGTGGCTTGATTGCCAACTTTTTCGCCCACAGCGAGGCAAAGAAGTCAACCGACTCTTGGCATTGCAAATCATCCACAATGGCCGCAATATTCGCTAACTGTTCGAGTGTCACCTCTTCAGGAACCTTTTTGTTCTGTGCATGAACTATTCGCATCACCGTCTCAAAAGCTGTTGGGTCAAATATAGGTGCAAGCTGCCAGTGAAGAAGGCCATCGGATTCATGCGGCGTGGATTCTTTAAAGGGACCTTGTAACACAGCCTTTGCACGAGGAGAGGCTAGTACCAGATGCCTCATCGAAACTCTGAACTGAAATATTTCTTGACTAGCTTCGGTGGTACCAGTCTCTGGCTCTGTTGAGCTTTAGTATTCGAGGGTCCAGCAAGCTGGGTTACCCAGGCCGTTGACACTTACCTGCATGGGACCCATCTGATAACTTCAGTCTCTTTGCAGCGCGGATAGACTCATTTGCTGTTGTCCCAGTTTCCTGATTTGCGATAACTTTCGGGTCCGTGATAGTCTCAACATCTGCCCAATCTTTCTCGCCATCCACTACAGATTCTTCATCTACCACAGCTCCCACGTCAGACACGGAACTCCCTGTGTCTGAACCATCCCCAACTGGAAGAATTATCAACGTGTCGCCGTCGGCAACGATATCAATGAGGTTGTGAGACATGGCTGTTGCATCTGGCGGCTTGTCAAAGTCGAGATTGCGGAGACAGAAATGGCGGCAACGCGGGTAAAAGGGGAGTAACTAGTTCCGTGTATTATTTCGCTCTCTTCGATTAGTCAGCCGTCAATACCCGGATATCGGGATTCAAGATCATGAGTAATCTATAACTCTTTTGCATTTCCAGCCCTCAATCTCCAAATTCCTCATCACCAATCTGCTTGTTTACAAGTTTCTATGTCTGTTGCAACTTTTTATGTAAACAACACAAGTAAATCTGCACTTGTCCCGAATTAGAGCTACTGTAAACCACTAATACTAACAAGCTTGCATTCGACCAGTCATATCTTCATACAAATCGCCACTCTTTACGGGTTACTATATTTGTCTAAAAGCCAGTATTCGAGCCAATCAATGCCATGTCTCTACCATAAGAGAAACAGACGTCAACGTCAAAGCCCACTTTCCTCAAGCAGAAGACAGTCACGAGTCATTTCATTAATTCAACCTCTCCAAGCTAGTAGCAAAACGGCAGTACTTCTTCCCGTCCTTGGTCTTGGCTAAAGACAATCTGCAGCAAGGACTCTGCTGAGCCGGAGGTCTCTCCGTGGGCGGAGGTCTCTCCGGGATATCTTGACCAATAGAAACCAAAGGAATGACTTAACTTCCCAACTTCAGATGACCAACTATCAGGGGGTATATGACCTCAATACGATGCAATGAACACTACCTCGTACCCTCTTACGCCTTCTTGGTGCCTCTCAGCCTTGGGTGACACAAAGAAGGCCAGAAGAGCTCAAGTTCCTCAGTTTCTGATATAACAGGTATCTCCCAAAGCAGCAGTCCGGAACATGTCCGCAAATTGCTTTGCCTAAACTTCTTTCATATGAATTCCGCAACAAGGGGTGACTGGTGGGCAACTCTTATAGGCCTAAGACGACGCGTTCTCGTAAGATATCAAGTTACACATGGCTTAGCTTCTGTGTAACTATTCCAAGGGTCACCAATGGATATCCAGAGCTGCAGCATGATACGTGTCATGGCTGGAATAATGTGCCCACCCCTGACACACATGGTTCAAGGATGGGAATCCTAGGGGTGGGAGGGATATAAAATGGCCTCATCCCCCCCAGGAGGATGTTGGGAACTCTCTTCTTCAGCATCCTCTCTGGATATCCATCAGAGTCCAGACGGGCTTGGCAAACTATCCCCTGCTTGTTTGCTCTTTAGATTACCTGCCACATTTCAGTTATCTTTCTCTGTCATTCATTATTCAGCTGAGAAGTCTCACATACCGCTGTTGACTTTATCGTCTACGCGCGTACGCCGCTCATCAAGTTGCTCAAAACGGGGCCATCCCCCGTATGTGGTCACCACATTGTCATCCATGGATGCTCACCCTTGTCCAGTTGCCAATAGTTTGTCTGTGGGCAAGGTATAAGTATGGATACTCCCTCCCTCCCTGGCTAACTTGACAATGCTCATTCTGCAGGCCCGACTGCCAGGTTTTGTGGATTGAGTCATTGACTCTTCACGAGTCTGCCTCGTCTTCACTAAGACAGAACTGTCACCAAGTTGGGCAGCAACCCTAATCACAGAGTCTCCATCCTCATCAAGGACTTTGAGAGGAGCAGGTGAACATCATAAAAACAAAAATCAATTGAGTGACAATCTGACATCCTAGTTAAACTAATATCCTGAACAAAGGGAAAATAGGCACACAAATTTTCTTAGGTTCCACGCAAAATCAGCCAAACATGAGGTTTGAGAAGACATTGAACCATTCACTGCTCTCCAGGGCTGCAACCCCCCGGTACTGATGCAGAAAGCATCCTTCACCTCCTCCCCAAACCATTGTGGCCCTTGTGGCACACCATTTTGTATCGTGACAGCCCTGGAGTCGTGTTCCACGGCTTATTGACCGGGGTCGTTGCCATCACCGTAAGTGAAGTTGTTGGTGCCCGAGGACTCCCCCTGCGAATAGTTGGGGAAGAGCATCGGGTCGAACATGAGCAGAGAGGGATCGATGTTCGTCAGGTCTCCCTGCCACGCACCATCCTGGAATTCTTGTTGAAATGGATCCTGGAAACCACCCTGGGATACTGGAAAGCCGCCATCCGGGGATATTTCTGGGTAGATATCCATCAAACCCTCTTCGAAGATGTCTGGATAGTCGTCTGGGAAGACACCCAGATAGGGGTTATCGTAGGCATCCACAGTGACGTCCTGGAAGATGTTTGGGTAATCTTGCATCTGAAGGGAGAGATCATTGAAGTTGAAATCGAGCCCATCTGAAGGGGGTGCAACCGTGTGTGGCAGAACAGGAGGAGCCGTGGTCGTGGCCGTGGCCGTGGCAGCGGCCGGGGCCTGATTCGCATGGCTGCTCTTTGATTTCTTGCGAGGGTCTACCTTGCACATGCCACATCTCACGATGAGCCAGATAACGTCTTGTCGAACGATGCCGCAGTATCTCTTGCTGACTCGTCTCCATGTTGCATCCCACCCCAGGTGGTCTTTGATGTGTACTGACTCCACAGTTCGGAGAATTTCATCCACTGTGACGACAATCCTGTCACTTTCCTTGCCATTTCGTGCCTTGGCCAGGAGTTTCTGACGATTTGCGTCCCATCGGTAGGTCTTGTGAGCGTAGTTGCGTCGGCTATAATCCTTCTGACAGGTGGGCTTCATGCTGGGGTCACTGAGCCACCTGACCAGATTATGCTTCTCAATGGCAGGAATACGCTTTTTATTCGGATTATTTTTGAGATACTCCGCGAACGACTCGGGTATCCCAGGCATTCTACTGAACGGGTAATAATCTTGTAATTGAGATTTCTTCTTGATCCACTGCATTGCAAATCAAAGCTTCTCCTTAATCGTAGCAAAACCATCCTCGATCTCATCCTCGAACCTTCCTTTCTAAAGACTTTTCCAACTGTCTCAGAGCTCAAATAACCCATTGTGAACTCGAATCAACTTCAGATCTCGACAGCGTGTTTACGCAGCCCATCGAGTGGTTCTTCTCGACAGCGGGAGTACAAAGGACCAATCAACGGCGTCCAATTTCATGTCTGAGATTGTGATGCAAAAAGGAAAGCCACGCCAGGGCGGCCATGCTTAAATAGATTGATTTAATATCCTAGAACGTGTATTAGTGGTCCCAGAACCGATGAGACCTGGGAATATGTCTCAAGATCGAAGAGATCTGGCGGTGCATGCGTACAAGACATCTTGTTAGCTGAAAAGAGGCCTTGTATGATATGTGATGGATCCACACACTCCTACAATTTAAGTTGAAAAGAAAAAATAATAATGATAAAATGATAAAATAGTAGCAGGAATTTAATCAAACGTCATTAAATTTTGTAGATCCTTACGAGCACATAGCAATTCCTTGAGAGGGGAGTGCGCAGAGTGGAAGCCGCCTCTGCATTAATATCACCATCAACCAAATTACCAAGACAGCACAAAGTATTAGCTTGACCATAACTTTTCTACTTTTGGACGAACCGCTACATCAGACAACATATGCCTTTCGATTGGCGTGGTTCATGTCGTGGATTACTTCCCGGCTTGGCTTAACGAGCGACAGACTATACATCTTTTACACCACGCTGAGGCGCTATTCTTTCTTTTTTCCCTTCTTTTTATTTTTTATTTTTTATGTTTCACTTGTTTAGTTAAACTATGTGCACACATGATGCTTTCTCTCCGCACCAGGCTTTTATTTATACGGCACTGCGGTACAGCGGTGCTTCTGCCAAAGCAAATAATGAGGGACTCTTCTAAAATTGAGCTTGATGAATACATTTTTTTTCGGCTTTTTGGCCGTGCATAATGAAGTTGAATTGACTCTCGAACGAGATTCCATTTGACCAGAACTCCAGGTGCAAGAGCACGTTTTGGCGGGGGAAAGCACACAAGCTTTGTGCCCCTTGTAAAATCAGGGTCTACGGCACGCAGAACAAGGGTTCATGATCTGCGTTTTTCGCAGTTTGTATCAACTTTGCTTTTTCCACTAACTTGCGGCATTAATTTACAGAGAAAATGTCTTGGGTCCCTTTGTTTTGAAGTGTAGCAAGCAGCAGCACCTTGTCGGTGTGCATCTGACGCGAGGGATGAACGGGGAGACGGAAGTCTGAAGATCTAGAGCAAATGTTACATCAAATGGTACATCACAGAGCGCTGCGGTTACTGCCACTTTATATAGCTGTATATATAAAATTCATAAAATATTAGTATTATGCACTATAAACTGAAGCATCATGTCAAGAAGCGCTGCACCGCATAGGGATTCAGCCCATAGCCACTATTCGCTTCACCGGCCGATGCTGCCCAACGAAGCCCTCCTCGTAATTATTCGCATCCAAAGCCCAGCCTTTCCTTTGCAGTCCCTATTCCCAAACCAGCAAGGCGTCTAATTGTATTTAATTGTCACCTCAGACTCTCACCATGTTTTGTTGCTCTCGCCTTCGCTACTTCGCTGCTTCGCTACTTCGCTATCGTCGTTGCTTCGCTATCGTCGTTTACCGTCACCTTGGGAGTGTGTCATCTTGGCAACCGTGAAGCTTGTTTCACCTTAACCGATTTCCTGGATCCGACGATCAATTTACGTCGTCCGATCTCCGTGAGAGACAAGAGCTATCAGGATCGCGAGATCATTTGGATCAGTCATGTCCACAAAGAGTTTAGAATCCCGGTAATTTATTACGCTAGGGTGAACCAACAAACCCACGTTCACATAACGTAACACTGATCAGCCTTGTCACGAGTTATTGCCGAGACTGGAATCCCAGAATCTCCCTTGGCAATCTGATGATACCCTGAATGCGGGGAACTGAGCCGTGGGCGAAACATCAAGTCTTACCGAAAGAATGACAACTTTGCACGTCGGGTAGACAAGGCTCTACGCGTGGACCACGGTACTGCTGGCGCGACTGCATCAAAGTACGAGTACCTATGCGTGTACTTTGGGGGCCAGCTTGGGCGCCTCTTTTCGGTGAAGCCTTATACGTTTATGCGAGGTGAGTTGTTCACGCGTCGACCCTTGTTGTGTCTGACATTCGTCCACCACACTTATCGGCCGCTGCTTTATCGATTGTGCGGTAAAGCGGGTTGAAAAATAAAAGGGAGGGCAAAATGAAAGCAAGTATGTGCATACATGAGGAGGACAAGAGCACCATTCTAGATGAGCTTAACATGGTGGGTATGTGCGGATGGTCTGTTTCTGTATGCTGATCATTGGTCGACTCCCTCCCTCCCTCTTTTTTTTTTCCCAGATCGCTTGTGTAGGTGATTCTATCGTCATCTTCGTGAGTGTTTTTACTTGTTTAATACGATCGCATGTAGATAACTTCCTTTGTAGGACCCCTCCAGGATGCGATTTTGTATCGCGGTCTTGTTACCCTGTATTACTTCTAAAGAGTATGTAGTCTAGCTCATAAGAGCTTTGTTTTGAGACCTATAACTAAATGAAAGAGAATTGAACAATAATTTGCCAAAGAGAAGCGCATCCTTCGTAGTATAGAGCAGCGAACTCTATTCCAAGTGACTCACGCGTGGTTGGTACGATATAATTGAGGGCACCAACACAAGCGTACTAAAAGCATCTGGAATCACAAGAGGGACACGGAGGGAAATGTTAGAAAACCTGGATGGAAATCATCTTTAATTAAAGCCAACTATTTCAAACTTGGAGATTAGTTTGTAGTAGTTTTGCGCCATGAGCGTTGGTGGCACCCATGTGCTATCCGCTCGCAATCCTCCACTTCCCCTACGACGGTAAGCAGAAGCAACAGCTCCATCAACTCCATCTGACAAAGTAATCAATTTGAAGCTGGCAGTTATTCTTTCATCTATTCTTTCATCTATTCTTTCATCTTTCCATCATTTTATTGTCTTTGACTCCATTCGCCCTCCATACGGCTTCAATACGATTCATTCTACCTTTGTAGGAGACGAAAGACGCTGATCATCGCCAATTCCGCCTAACCTGGACCAGAGTCAGTGACGTCAACGCTGCGATTGAGCTCCAAACAATGATTCTGACGTCGGCGGCAAGATCAAGGCCCAGCTGAAAATGGATACCAGATCGATCTATATGGCTGCCAATATGGTATCTCTTTTCCATAAAGGTGAGAAAACAGTCGTCAACCCTCAGCATTTTACATCGGGATAGGCTCTTAACACAAGGGTCGTTTCTCTAGTTCAAAATGGACGCTCCAGACCAGAGCAGCAACACGTCCTCTCTTGGACTCGGCAGCGAGCCCGAAATAATCGAGAGCTACGATGAACAAGTTCCAACTGCCAGCCATGCCCTCGCCGAGGAAAGCATCCAGACCGAGGTCGAGAACAAGGGCGCCAGCCAGACTGACCACGACGAGATCGAGGTGAAGAATATCGGGTGGAATGACAAGGCACAATGCGTTCCTCAGCCAGTGGTCGGCGGAATGGGGAACGAAGAGCTCTGGCTCTTGATCAGACGCTTCAACAAGCAGGTCTTCGAGGTCAAGAGCATAGACACCGTTCCGCTGGCCGACCTGGATATGAACATTGCAGATGACGATGCCTTTTCTCCAGACAAGCTGCGTGCGCAGTTGGAGCGCTTATACATGACGGTGGTGGTCTCTGTTGTCTCCCTGTGGAAACACATTGTACGCCTCCGCTCATGGAGAGAGACAAAGAGAACGGCAGCGTTTCTGGCCGTGTACGCCTTTGCGTGGCTATTTGACCTGCTGGTACCGGCCATCATCATGTTTCTCATCGTCTTGATTGCCTATCCGCCCGCGAGGACAATCTGCTTCCCTCCAGCACCACCATCCATCGTCGACTCAAAGACAGGAGGCGTACAGAAACCGCCTTCTGGTGTCCTTGCTTCTGATACATCCATCACTGGAGCGCCGGAGAAACACGAAGGCGAGGGTGTTGAGCAAGAAGCACACAGCTTCGTCAACAGCATCGCGTCGGTATGTGCCGGCGTAAGATCTTGTGCCCCCTTGTAGCGCTCATTGAAAGAATTATTGCTAACATCTTTTTTCTTTACCTCTAGGTCGTCATAAGTACGAGCGCCGGGAAGCACCCGCAAGGTGATCCATACGACGACAACACTGCCCCAGATCCGACAAACATAACATCGGACATTTCAGCCGCCAAGGACGCGACGGACGGAAAAGAGACCTCTGTAGAGCACGACAGAACAAAGAAGCCTGTTTCCAACATCGTCTGGACCAAGACTGGACCTGTCATGCACCTCATTTCGGAACTGGTCGATACTTGGGAGCGCTTTGGAAATGCCCTCAGTCCGACACCACCGTTCCCCGTCGAGCAGCCGCGATTAACACTGTCTGCCTGTCTTCTGCCTCCGCTGTTTCTTTCCTTTTGGGTTTCTTCGTATATGCTACTAAAGGGTCTTGGGTTTGGTGTTGGATTTGTCCTCTTTGGTGACCCAATCATCACACCAGCCCTGCAGTTTGCCAACAGGACATACCCGCGCTGGGAGAAGTTCATTGAGCTCCGAAATACCATTTTACGAGGCATTCCAACCAATGCACAACTTGCAGTCACGCTGCTGCGCATCGGCGAGAAGAACAAGACGCCAATTCCTCCGCCTCCATCATCTGATGCGCCACCACCTCCCAAGATTGATCCTGAAGCTGCACAGCAGGTCGACAATCTAGGTACATGTACTTGGCTCGCACACTCCTACTATGTAAAACACATACTAACGAGTTTTAGGTGTCACCGAAGAGGAAGCGAGGGAAGCACTTCAACCTGATTTAGATCACGCAGCAGACATCAAAGACGACAGTCAGCAGCGAAAGCCCAAACGGTCACATCGGATCCTCAATATGCTCAAAGGCACCGCCAAGGGTGGCGTTCACACGGCCCTCGCTGCCGACAAAGCCAAAGCTGCTGCCGGTGCTTATCACGCACGAAACCGCCTCGGTGTCGTGAACAAACCTTCAGACGCTGATTCCATGTCTGGTCCAATCTGTTTCCCTGCCCGGTGCCGTGGTAAAAAGGGTCATGCATACATCACGGCCACGGCTACGAGTCCCGCTTTGAGCTGGACCTCGGACATTGAGGACGTGAACCCAGCGTGGACAGTAGCTATTGAAGACATTGACCAGCTGAAAAAGGTGGGAGGCTTGGGGTGGAAGACTAAGATTCTTGTTGGATGGGCTATGGAGAGAGAAGTGGTGGATGGATTGGTTGTGAGAACAAAAGACGGAACCGAGCATCACCTAACGGCCATTACAATGCGCGATGAGCTGTTTAACCGATTGATTGCGATGGGGCATCAAATGTGGGAAGCGTGTTGACGCAACTCTTTCTCTGATAGACAGTAAGATTTGTAATGATGTGATTTAATAATACATTCCAGTTCATGTTGTTATGAAAAAGGACTCAACAACTCCAAAGCTCCAGAAACCTGACCAGAATTGGGTATCTCGACCCTTGAAAAGCTGGACTGAAGCAACTTTGGCCGCACTTGGTACGCAAGTGACTTGGCAAGGGCTCTCTGGGAAGATGTTCGATTGGTTCGAGAGTCTTTTGGATCTGCCGTTCCCGTCTTTTCATGTGGACCCAGCCAAAGCTAATCGGAACGGAATGCTCCACTGCGACAGCCGTGGTGAGAAAGTATGGCCGCGCCTGTTTCTGAACATTATTTCCAATTAGGTAGCTGAGTCTGATGAGAGGAGAAAATTGTTAGGCGATGGATATGAAGAGGTTGGTGAATTAGTAATTGGTGACGAGTTGCGTTGGAAACTTGGTCTGATCCTGGGGTTTAGGTGGTGTAGCTCTTGGTTATAAATGAAAGCTGTGGAATGATGAATTGGATCCGGTTTGTTTGCTTTAATCGACACTTACAAGCTACGCTTCATTAAAGAAATATCTAAGTTTATCTTTAAGAAAGAAACTATGGCTCCGACAAAGGTCCTTGTCACCGGTGCAACTGGCTACATGTAAGTCTGATCAAGTAATGGCCAATCGAAGCAGTTTATACTCACGAAAATACCAGCGGTGGCTCTATTCTGACCCGACTCCTCAAGTCGACCCATCCTGATATCAAAAATCTATCATATACTGTGCTGGTGCGAAAACCTGAGCATGCAGAGCATTTCAAGTCGATTGGCATGACGCCAGTCATGTTCGAGAATCTCGACCAGGTGGACCTGTTGAAGAAGGAGGCGTCTGAGCATGACATTGTCATCAACTCGGCCAGTGCATTCAGAGCATTGGGTGCAAAGGCATTGATTGAGGGATTGGCGGAGAGAAAGAAGAAGACTGGCGAGCCAGTCTGGTTTATTCACGTAAGTGACGATGACATACTATCCAAGTGCGCCGTAAATACTGACTTGCCTCTGCAGACGTCTGGCACATCTAGTGTCGGCAATCGTCCTGTTAGCAAAATCTACACTGAAGAAGATGCCCCGTTCGAGTTCAACGACAAGAGTCAAGACATTCACGCCTACGAGCTAAAGCGGGAAGCTCACGATTCATATCCTCAGCGGGCGTGCGATGTTGCCGTCGTTGTAGCAGGAGAGGAACTCAACGTGCCGACATACATCCTCATGGCGCCAACAATCTACGGAATCGGCTCAGGTCCATTTAATAAGCGTTCCGTCCAAGTTCCTTTCTTGTCGCGACGAGCCTTGAAGAAAGGTTACGCAGAGTACATTGGCGAGGGAGCCGGCGTGTGGGATCACATTCACATCGACGACACCACAAAGATTTACGAACTACTATTAGAGAAGCTCTTTGCAAATGCAGATGTGCCTTTTGGAAGAAAAGGTATTTACTTTGGCGGCAATGGACGCCACTCGTGGAAGCAGGCCGCAGAAGGCATCGCCAGGGCTGGCTTTGCGGCTGGTGTCTTGGAGGCTGAACCGCGGGCGATTGCGCTGGAGGATTTGGCGAAGGACACGCCTGGTGCGGTTGAGCAGTACTTGGAACTGGGATTTGCATCGAGATCATGTACAAATGCGGAGTTGACGAGGGAAGTGCTTGGATGGAAGCCGGAGATTGGAGAGGAGGCGTGGGAGAAGGGCTTTACGGAAGAGATTGAGGCGGCATTGGCCGAGTAAATATTTGATTTGATGGTTAAGCTGGGCAGGTACAAGAAGCTATGATAATTCTAAATCTAGATATTGACATCTTATTCTTCGACTCCAGCGACGGCAATGTACTTCTCATACTCGGGCTTAAGCACAAACTTCCTCGCATCGGTGCTTGCGCTCACATCCTTCCATTTCTGCAACAGCTGGATCTCCTCCGTACGTCTTTTCGTCGCATAAACTAAGCTATCCGATCCCAAAATGACACGGACTGCCCAGGGACGACCCGCGGCAGGACCTTCACGCTGAATAACTTGCACCATTGCGGATGCCGCCTTGTCGGGATCGCCGGGGATAACCCACGAGTGATCAGGCATGAACAGGTTGAGATACTCCCCAAAAATTCCCGCATAGGGTTCAGAAACGGGAGCCTCAGGGATAGCCACGTCGTTTGGGTTCACTGCGGCACCGGCGGCGTCTTCGCCCTCGCGAGGCTGAGCCAGACGAGTTGGAAAGCCGCCAATGTCAAAGGCGACGCACTTGATGCCCATGTGAGACACTTCCTTGTGCAGACTCTCGGCGAAGGAGCTCAATGCTGCCTTTGTCATGCAGTAGTGGCCCAAGAAGGGGAGTGCCCCCCAGGCACAGCCGGAGGAAGTGAATGAGATGATGCCGTGGCCTTGGGCGCGGAAGAAGGGGAGGATGGCTTGAGACATGTGCAACTGGCCGAAGACGTTGACTTGAAACATGGTGTTGATGTAGTCATCACTATTGAGAACTTGTGATTAGGACTAAATATAACAAGCCTGAAGTTTTAGAGAGAAAGGGGTATAAGCAATACTTACTCGGCATCTTCAATAGTCTTCATGGCAGACATGCCAGCATTGTTGATCAAGACATCAATGTGACCGAAAATTTCCCACGCCTTCTTTACCTGAGCCTCCACGACGGACTTTCCAGCTGTAACATCAAGTTCCAGAAGAGCCACATCTTTGGACTTGAGGTGGCCAAGCTTCTTTTCCACGCTTCTGCCAGAGGCAATGACTTTATCGCCACGGGAGATGATGTGGTTGACCAGGGAGGCACCGATGCCAGAGGTGGTACCAGTGACGAGGAAGACTGTTTGAGGCATTGTTTTTGTTGAAGTGGGAGTTTTATATATGGGATATGGGATTGAGATGGTTATCAAGATGGTTTTTATGCTTGTTTGGGAGTATTACGGGAGATGAGACTACGGGATATGAAGCATTTTATGTTTTTGGTATCCTCATTATTCTACATCATTATTCTACAAAGTTGCTTTTTTACATGATATGAACCTCGGAGTTGCTGTTGATGTCAACGTTATGATTCCGGTATCTCCAACTCTGCCATCATGGATCACGGACGATTAGTCCGTAGAGTTGAGAATTTAGCGTAGTACTGTGAAGGAAATATCAGATGTGGAGTCGAAACAGCCAATACTTTTGGTCCGCGGACGAAGGACGATCTGTCCGAACGCATTGAAAACCGGCCTTTTTCAATCTAATTTGGTATTTAGTTCGTAGATCATCAATATGGTAATACTGATTGGTCAATTAAGGGGGTTGCACAGAAGGATTGGTTACATACACCGAAGAAAATTGCCGACGAAGGGGGGCCTACTTCCCTGTAAACATCTTGGTGGTCTAGGTGCTTGTTTCACGGAGATGCGGATTTTACGGATGTAAAAACACTTTACTGGCAGTTTTTGACGGAATGAGAAATAAGAGAGACTGATCTGATGCTCGTATTGTGAATTGGGAATACGACGAGCTCCGAAATCTCGTCCGTTGAGATGGGGATTAAGCAAGTATGCATGAATATGGACGGACTTGTCTACATGGGCACCCGTTAGAGAGAGAGCCATTCTTTCAATTCGATTAGATCATGAATATGTGTAAGTAAATGTTGATAAAAGATTAATTTATACCATTTTTGGGAAACTGGTGACTCTGTCTTGTCTATGGAGATTCACATATCGGCGTCTCTGTAGACACGGTGATCAGCGCCTTTAGTACGCGCCATTGCCGCAGTAATCGACAGACAGCTGTCAGATTCATCATCCCGAGAAGCTACTTATATAGTCATCATGAACTAAACTAGTTACAACTATGATGTTCTTCTTATCATCTGGATCTACAATGTTTGGTGCCTCTGCATGACGTCTGACCACCCGTGAATTGAGTGCATGCGATGATGTCATCGCCCTCTGTGAAACCACATCAGCTATCACATCGTTTGACAGATGAACAATAAACACAAACTCACGGAACATTTTGAGCTTATTATGGCTACGGCTATAGCTGTATAAGTTTTCCATAATTGGTCTCATATAAATGCACAGCTTTCAAATAGCAGGTACCAGCTCAATTACTCAAGGCGCAGAGTTCTAAGCGGGCAGTAATACGGCGCCATCATTTGTCCCGTCTTGGCCATGTCGACAAACAAATCACATCTGAGACAGAGAAAAAAAATAAAAACAAAACCTCATCATTACATAAAATAGTTTCGGATCCGAGGATAGAATCGGCTGTAGCTTCATCAAAAAGCCGCGCAAAGTCTATTCTCCAACCCCGCGCGCCCTATAAATAACATGAACCAGCTCAGTTTCAGCTTCCCAAAGCCAGCCGGAGATCCCCAAATGTCGAAGCTTCATCGCCACTAGCAGCCCGGCAATTATGGATTTCACTCCAGAGCCTTATGAGGAGGCCGTTTCCGACTCGTGGTTGATATGCAACACTTGTGGCACGCAATTCCCAACTGCCGACCGCACCGCTGTCAAGACGTGCTATGTCTGTGATGATCCTCGCCAGTATGTCCCTCCCACGGGGCAGTCCTTCACCACCATGGCCGACATTCGCGCCTCGGGGCATGTCAATGAGTTTGAACCCTACGAGCATGACGATCGAGTCACTTCCATTCATACGGTGCCGCGCTTTGCAATTGGGCAGCGGGCCATCTTGATCCGCACTCCGCAGGGCAACATCCTCTGGGACTGTATCTCGTATCTAGATGCAGAGACGTTTGATAAGATCAAGAAGCTCGGAGGACTCAAGGCCATTGTTATCAGCCACCCTCACTTCTACAGCACGCATATCCAGTGGGCGAGAGCGTTTCAATGTCCTGTATATACTTCAGCCGAAGACTTGCGCTGGACGACTACACCGTCAGCTCACCGCAAGCCCCTCACCGAAATCGAGACGGACATTTTGCCTGGAGTCAAGGCCATCAAGCTGGGCGGACATTTCCCTGGATCCATGGTGCTGCTATTTGATGGGCGGCTCTTCACTGCAGACACATTGATGGCGACACCAGCGGGTATCGGGAAGTGGGAAGTAGACGCCCTAGGAGAGAAGCGGGAGAAGCCGCCTGGGTTGAATTCATTTTCATTCCTATGGAGTTTCCCGAACAGCATCCCTCTGCCCGCGGATGAGATACACAGAATGTGGGGCATCCTGAAGGCCTACGAGTTCAGATCAACACATGGCATACTGGTAGGGATGGATATCGAGGATGATAAGGTCAAGTCAAGGGTGCTTGATAGCATGAAGATCCAGACAAGGGCCATGGGCAATGTAACGCACGCACTGCTGGATGAGACACTGTGATGGACGAGCACGCGATGGGCTGACAGCGTGACCCTTTTTATATGATAAGATATGCACTGTAACATAGCATCGATGTATGATCGTCTGACTAGGCACCGCGTAATGATATTTTGTGTCATTTTAGTATTGTATTTGTAAAAATGGTTTGTACTTTGATGCATAGTATACATGTAAATTGACATGGGCATCAATCTGTGTTGTGTTACACATTACATGTAAATGAGGACAGGGTATCTTGAAAAAAAAAAGAAGAAGAAAATAAAGCCAGATGAGAAATATGCCGTGAGACAATGAGATGAGATGAAATGAAATGAAATGTAAAACACAAAGCGCTTCGCCGAAATTTTGTGTCCAGTCCAAAAACGCCTTTCTGAAAAAGTATACCCATCATATCGTCCTCATCTACCGCGCTTCATTCGAAGAAATAACGATTGCGGGTGGTAGTAGTTTGTAAGAGTGTCAGATCGTATCAGGCCAGGATTTTAATGCCTGGGCTGTCGGAGACAGCGATTGAGCATCTCCCAGCCCTCGTCGGGCAGATCGACGACAGAGTCGTTTAGCGTATCGAGAATAAATGGATTTGCTGTGTTTTATCATGTCAGCACTTCCGTCTTTACTTTCAGTCAGCGGGTCTTTCAAGGGCAAAAAGCTTACGCATAAGAGAGAGGGCCATGTCTCCCGCTCCAACGGCCATATCCATTCTGGCTGAGGTATAGCATCCATATCGCTCTTGGAGCTCCAACATGGTCTTCCACAGCTCCTTGGTCGCATCAGGGCTCATGCCGCCGCAGCTCAGTACGGAGCATGTGCTTCCCTGGCGACTGCGCTCATACTGGGGGGTGGAAGGGCGGCGCTCAGACATTGTGTGGACTGAAGGCATAATTGAGGGTGCAACAGAGGCAGATGAAGATACAACCGAAGAGTTGCTGGCGGTGACCGTGGTGGCGGCGGTGGTGATGCTGTTGATGTGGATGATGGAGTTGAGCTGGTCGATTTCAAGGTCGTCGCTTATAGAGGACCACTGAGAGCTGATTGATGAAGAAGAAGAGCAGCGGCGCATTGTATGCCGGAGATGGCGGATCGGATCAGCGGGCTCTTTGTTGTTTCCGGGGGCGTGCGAGCAGCAATTGTGGTGATTGTTTCGGCTCACGCGCACAACACAAAGGAGGACTCCGAAGCTTTCACGCAACAGCAGGATGGAGCAGATTATAAGTCAAAGAGACTACAGGACAAAGAGAGATTGTTCTACAGTCAGACCACTTTTTCTCAACGGGCAGAGCAGAGTAGCAGCGAGAAAGAGGAGGTGAGAGGGGGACTGGCGCTCGACTTATACGCAGACGTCGCCTCGTGCCAAAAAGGGCGCCAAGTTGCACCAAGCAGATGCATGACAAGCTCGGCAAGACGCCCGATTTCCTTTCCCTGCTTGCCTGACGTCGATCCAGAGCGTGTCTCAGTTCACCAGGAGGGAGTGGGTCACGTTAAGTCGATGCCGAAGCTGGGCTTGAAGCTTGAATACGTGGCTGGCAGTCATGCTACCTCAGATTTGGAAACGGGTAATCCGCCATGGAGCTTGTAGCCGCTGAGTAGCAGCATGTACCCTCTCTGCTGTCTCCGTTTTGTTTTCTACTTTGTTGGCAGAAATTTTGAATTTGCCAAATTCTAAAAAAAGGAGTCATCCTTTACCAGGGATGAGATGAAAGGGCACAAAAAACTCTGCAAACTGGAGAATGGCTTTGTTCAATTCCCACCGCACTTGACTATTTGCGTCGTTCACGTTCCTGTGCCCCTTGACTAGCATCGCAAGCCATCAAGGCACACACACGAGCTGCACGCTGGCGATTTCTGCATCTTATTTGGTCTGCCCTCTTTTCCGGGATCCCTGGTCCCCCCGTTCTCGTTTCGTACGGCCGCATTACAAAACTCACCCAAACCGGCAAAGGACTACGCCAACAAAGAAAAAAAATGAGAAGGAGGCGAAGAAGATAGAGAGAATGAAAAGAAGAAGAAAAAAATTGATAAAAAAACGGGTTGGTGTCGTGAACGAAGTCGCCATTGGCTCGGTGGCCAGGGATTTTAATTACGGCACGGAAGATGCGTGACTAGCATCGAGTCACCAGTGCCCAACCAAGCTCACTAGACAGGGTTCAAGACTCATTCGAAAGATGCATGCGCCAGATGTGACGCTCCAAGTGCCGGCCAGGCGGCATTTGCTGGATCCATGGATATACCGGCTGGATCGAGAATCGTGAAGCCGTGAAGCCCGTGAAGGAAAAAAGAAGAAGAGGAAGAAGCGGTCGCCTGGATGGGGCCACCACACCATCACGACCAGCATCCAGAGTCATCTACAATTCCAGAGTATCCAGAATTTTCCATCCACAGTCTGTCGACATTGTCGTAAGGATGAGGCGAGAGAATGCCAGTGGATGCGGCCGGCGTCACACGGGCGACCGGGGTGACCTCGCAGACCGAAGCACACGCAAAGAGTTGACGCTTTTCTCCGTCTCCTTCATATCTCTTGGTGTTTTGCCCTCCTTCTTTTTCGTCCCTTCGTCATGCACGAGTCGTACATCGTGCGTGATCCAGCATTGCTACGAGAGAAAATTCTGCGTTTCATTCACACTCCGTAACCAGGGGAGGGCAATCATACCACACCCCCATGAGCGCGAAAAAAAAGAAAAAGTCTGCTTCCCGTATCAACCGGCCGGGCGCGGGCGCGGATACGGCATGACTCTAGTGATTCACGATGGACTCCTCTTGTCGCGAATGGCTGTCACAACGGATTGATCATGTTGATGCCTACCGCCGATAGCTGCATGTAATTTGTCTCATCACATAGTCCCTTCACACCCTACTTTGCACATCCAAGGGCGAAGTAAATTACTAATTCAAACCCGCTCCTCGTCGTATCTACGGCTGCCTTGGTTCGGGGAATGGCGGCGATGATGCGATTATAGCCGACTAAAGACAAAGTTGCTCTCGATCCGTCCTTTAGCAGAGAACCCGAGACACAGGAGGTTCGTAGCATTAAGCGACAAAGGGAGCACTAACACGAACAAGCATGAATAACCGGAGCGGGGGAAAGAAAGGAAACAGGTCACCGCAGCGCTGATCTTTTGCCGTTTGGAATCTACTGGATTGCCTTGTAAGGAAGCTATTCAGATGCAAATGCAGCCGGCCTCGGAGATGCAAATGCTTAGCTAAAACGGCATTTTGTTAAACGGCTATCTCGATTTTCCAAAGCACATGTAAACACATGTAAAACTAGTGATAAGAAGCTGAGCTGAGCTGAGCGCAGAACAAGCTTTGGAGCGAGGTGAAGCTTGTGCTTCTGAGCCCCGTTTGCCGCTTTGCCCTAGGCAAGGGAAGAATCATGTGAGAGCCCGGATGCACGCGGGAGGGGCCTTGGTTGGAGTGGATTGTGGATTTTGAGCCTGGTTTACTTGGGAGCCTAATAAATCACAACCGCGTCGATGATTCTCCAGTTTTGTTGGCTTCATGGTATGTTGCTGTCTCCAGCTGATGCTGTTGTGGCTGGTTCTAAGCCATTGAAAAGTCCACAAGAATGAGGAGAAACAGCTGTTTGACACGTATCAAGGAGGGCAATGCTAAATAGTTTAATGCATCATTGATCCGCCCGGCTTCAGCCCTGACAAGGGGGGGCTTTACCGTATACTCGTGTAAAAACAGCCAAGGGGGGGCACGTTTGTTTGCAAGACGTTTGAGTTGAGGGCTCTCTGCATAGGAGTCGCTACGTAACCAATCGCCCTGCAATTTGAAGCACACGGCCATCCCGATTTTCTGGATCGGGAGGGCATCCGATCGAGCCGCCTCGCCCAATTCAAATCCAAATTGGCATTTGATTTCCTTGAACCCTGAAATTCGAAGGGCCCATACCTTTGCGGTCTAGGGCGAGAGGGCTGATCTGATGCGCGTCTACCGCAAGCCACGCCCGACCCTTCCGTAGCCGAACGACGAATGGGATTCACACTTTGTGGTAACGTGATGCCAAACGTTGACGTTTTCTGTGCTTAATGGGGGCAACACGTGCGCAAGGCGTTTGCTCTTGGCGAGGGCTTCACCTGGTTGCTGGGACACGTAGGTTGTGGTGGCTCAATCCCATCAGCTCGACGTGTCTGTCTGTCTGTCTTGATAGGGCCTCAATGCCTGCAATTGCAGCTGCTTACCTCGCTAATATGCAATGTGTAAGCATATCACAGATGAAGGATTCAATAGTATGATGAAGCTGAAAAAAAAAGCAATTCAATTCGTCTATTTCTACATGAAGAATCCTCCAGTAAGCCGCGATAAAGAAACAAAACAGAATGAAAAGAAGTGACTTTCATCTACTTGCAACTACATTCTGGTCCCCTAAACCGCCCCAAATCAACTCTTCGCCACCCTGGGCCATTTTGTCCCAATTATTCAGCAGGTAGGGCTGAGTAAAGTAACCAAGCCCATCAGCTCAGCTTACTTGACCATTACTTCACTGGCACTTTGGATAGGCCTGCTTGGATGACGCCGTCTTGAACAGCTTGACCTCGTCCTTTCGGCGAGCCTCGAGGCCTGGCAGCACTTTTCCTCCTGCCATACGCCACTTGGGAAGTTCCTCTGCGGCAACGGTATTGGCAGCTTCGCCGTTGTTGAGGCGCTTCACGAGAGTCGATGTCTTTGCGTTGCCGCAGCCGACGTTGAAGACCCAGGACGTCAGGGCCGCCCACTGGTTGGCATTGAGCTTGGGCTTGTCGTTGAGGTAGTCGGCGAGGCACTTTGTGTACTTGGGCAGGTCGTCCAGCAGCAGCTCCTTGGCGGTGGTCTTGGTCAGGGGGAACTTGTACTTGACCTCTCTGCAGTTCTTCTGCTGGCAGAGATGGCCGTAGCCAACCGTGGGCAGGCCAATCGGGTCGGGCTTGGGGCTGGCGACGAAGCCCTCCCACTTGGCGATGAGATCGACGCCGGCAGTGTTGATGGTCTTGCAGTAGCTGGAGGACGAGGAGCCGCCGCCGGAGGAAGCAGTGCACTTCTTGGTCACGTAGCCGCTGGAGCCCGTCTTGACGTAGTAGTCGGCGACGTAGCAGCCGTCGGCGGTCTTATCCCAAATGCTGTTGCCGTTGACGCTGGTTCCCGCTGTCTGACAGCTTATGGAGATGTCTTGGTTCTTCTTGTAAGACTTCTTGATGGCGTAGCTGGTGCCGGGTCCGGTGCGGCAATTGACAACATCGCCAGTGATGGGATAGGCACTGACGATGGATGCCAGGGAGAAAACGAGAGCGGCAAAGGCAGTCTTCATTTTGTAGGTTGTGGTGTATGTGGTATATGTTGTAAATGATGTGTTGGGATGAGGCTGATGCTCCTGTAGTGATGCTGTGTCTTTGTTGTGATGCTGGATGCTTCGAATCAACAACTCGAGGGCTTCATCATGCTCTTTATATATCCACATGATGGTCTAGATCGCTGAAGATATTTCCATCTCGCTTTCATCGTATCCTGAGCAAACTTCTCCAATTGCCGTTGCGAAAGACGAACAGTTGCCTCTTTCGTGATGCGGCTGAAGATCCATCAACAGGACCTGCATTAGGCCTGATCTGAAAATAGACATGAAAGCGACGCTGACTTGTGAATTTTCTCTCCAATTTCGCACTCAATCCTCCATACCTAGCATCGAAGTGCCCGTGCAACGAGATTCGGCCGATTGATTACTGCTCTCTGGCGACGCTATTTACCGATTCAGCATGCTCCGCGATATGTCCCATCGTCAAGTCCCTGGAGAAACAAAACAAATACCATCTATCTTTAGCATCAGCGCTCCATCTAGGCAGTCCAATTAATTAAAATTGCTATTTACAGACCTTCAGCTGAGTTGGGGGATCTGCCCGATCTCCCGCATGTTTATGGTTATGGTTATAGCTTCCCGTAAGACGGGCTAACACGATGCCGCGTTTACTCTCAGCAAGGATCTTGTTTGCCCATGCTTATTTACCCGCAAGGCTGCAAAGGTGTTCGTCGGTGGGTCCAACTGTAGCCTTCTCAACTGTTGATCATTATTTAATTTAATTCTCTCTTCTTCCTTTACAGTCCAGAACGACTTTTACTAAAATTAGACAGGGTAAGGCCGAAGACAGTTGAAGCGGCGTGATGCAACTCACGAGATGACCATGACAACGAGTCAAATGGCTACTTTGAAGTTTCTATTTGTCAACCCCAACAAGGGTATGTATGTCTGTCTAGACTCTTTAATACAATGAAATATATGACACAGTCGGCCCAGTTGGTTCCGCTCTTCCATGTGTCTGATAAGCAACGCTCGCAATTCCATTCCAGCATCATGCTTGTCGCTAAAGCATGCCAAATAAACCGCATATCGCTGCGCATCCAGAATGCATTATAACTGCTATTCCAAAAACGACAAAGGGAATCAATAATAAGAGAGGAGAAATGAAGAAGAAATGAAGAAAAGAAATCAAAACGGTATCAAAGGAGGGGAGGATGCTCGCTGGCTATGCTTCTAAAAGACCCGTCTCTCTACCAAACTGCTGATACACAGACACGCTATTCAACGGAAACGCCATGACTTCTTCATAAGAGTGAAACCCGTTACACCGCTGGCACAAGAAGCCCGGTTCGGTTTTCAAAATGTTGCAGATTTCGAGAATCGCTCGCAGTCTGTACTTTGCAAACAGCGGGACGTCGATGCGCGGCAGGGACACTGTCAGCGAGACGACGACGGCATACATGTGTAAAAGGAAGACGAGAAGGAACGGATTCTTTGCGCTGAGGGAGACGTAGGAAGCGGCCGAGTTCTTGACGAACCACGCGGTGAAGGGGTAGACGAGGCGGTATTGGTCTTCGGCGGAGAGGTCGGAGCCGAGGCGTTCATGGACGAGCCGCATGACGTCTCGGAGTTGTCGAAGAACAGCTGAGAGGTCACGGTCGCCCTGGAAGCAAAAGGCGAGGCCGTTGACTGAGCCGATGCCCTCGGCTAGGAGCGTCTTGATGAGAGCGAAGCGATGTTCCATGTCTCCTGTCTCGGGAGGCGACGAGGCTACTGACTCTTCGGTTTCGTAGTGCGTTGGCTCGAATGTAAAGATTTGGTGAAAGGCCGACCGTTTGAGCCAAGGCTTCATCCGGGTGGCCACCTGCTCTACTGTGAGCGGTGTGGAAGAGAGAATGATTTTGTCGAGGCTTACTGTAGAGATGTTTCCTGCTAGGGTCATCAAGGAGCGGCTATTAGAAGTAACGGTTAGCTAATCCATGTTTTATGTGATACGAGCTTGTGCTTATGTAGTGTTGTATGGTTTGATTAACCTTTGGTTTGATTAATCTTGCAGGAGGGAATAGTTTACTTACTGGTCGGACATTATATATGAGCATCCCAGTGACGCGGCTAGGATGGCATCAGCATTCTCTTTAGAAAAGCACCCCATTGCTCGATATAGTCCGTGAAGAGCTTGTTTCCGATATTGATATGCATCTTGAGAAGCCTCGTGTGACTTTGTAGTTACTGCAAGTCGCTGAGCTGATGTAGCAGCCAAGGTATGTGCAACAAAGTCGTAATGTGTTGCGAGTTGGAAAAGCCTAATCAAACAGTCAGCCCATCAACTTGATAGTCTCTAGAAAGACTGTTGCAACTCAAACTCCACACTTACACGCCCATCTCGCCCCATAATAGGCAAATGTTGGTTGTATTGCTCAGGTCGAGGATGTTGGCAACTAGAGCCATCTTGTAGATGTACTTCAAGTCCTTCATGTCCATGTTGTGCCAACTTGGCGACGGTGCTAGAGACACAAATGGAGGTTCCCCTGATTCTTTCCATTGCTCGCATGATTTTTCAATGTCTACCGGCCACCACAGAGCTGAGGCCTCCTTTTCGTCTGGGTCTTCCACCTCAGTCTGGTCGGGGTACTTGCATGTAATCTTTGACGAAAGACATCTGTGACTGCAAAGAAAAACAAAACTCGAGTCATTAGCATGAAATTAAGTTGCTTTGAAATAGAAAAAAAGGAGAGAGAGAAGAAAGACAAACCATGTTGGTCGAAACTCATCACACTTGACATGTCGCTGCTTACACGCCTGACAGCCAAATTTTGATTTCGTGTGGCTTCGCCGTAACACAGGTTTCACGGTCGCCATGTTTCCCAATAACTCCATCTGCTCTGTCAACTCGTCTCGCGAACTGGGTTCCCTCCTATTCATTAATGATTGCATGTTCTCAGCCCTGTCCCGCTTGTCTCGCCTAGGAGGGAACCAAGGGGGAGATAGGGCTTGTGGGGGCGAGGGTTTGCCACAACGAGATGTATGTCGCCTAGATAGATTTAGATCCGCATGGGACTCTATTCCTCCCTTTCGTAAAACACTCCGTGGTTAGCACAAGAACCTCCGCGGGATCTAAAGACTTGGGCCTTTTGGGGGCTGGTTGTACAGTAGCGCGCCCCCCCTTGGCAATGACAAATGCACGTTTAGGAACCAGCCTAGCTTATTTGTGTTTGTTGTGCTCAACTAGCTCCCAAGACTTCGTATTTTGGAATTCGATAAATCAAAAAGGATTCGAAAAAAAGCACCTTTTCGCCTTACCAACAAAGACAAACGACAACAGCCGCGCGGGTTCTCGCCTGTTAGACTGTGGGACTTGTGTTACTCCACATATTAAGCTATGGGTTGCTTTGTTGTAAGAATTGGTTTTCCCCAAAAGGAACTTGCATGCTGACAAGAGCAAGAGAGGAAAAGGGAAAAGAGGGGACCGTGGACCGGTTTATATACATTGTAAATTATACCCCCCCTAAAAAGATCATTTCCGCTATTGGCAGTAAGTTTGTAATCGCAGCATTTGCCAGACCCCCATATATGCTATACACGTATAATAGAAAATGGGGGAGGGACAAGGACATAGTCTCTTACATGTCGCCAGTTTTTAATGATGATTTCCCTTTCCCAGGGCCGCCACCTCGATGACTGCGTCTGCAAAAACCTGGGGGCTCTGTAAGGGGATGTTCTCGCCACACCCATGCACAATGTGATGCACCCGAGGCCCTGCAAAGTGCTGGGCCGTGGACGATCCATCGGTTGCAGGAAAGACTGGCGCTTGGTCTGGATCCAGCGTCACGGAGGGGGCGTGGATGGAAGGCAGCGAGTCGAGCCTCTCGGCCAACTCTGCGTAGCTCGGGTCTCCAGGCGCGTAAAGCAGGCGGTTGCGGTAAAAGTTGGTCGCGATCTCGACGTAGTCTGGGTTGCGAAACGCCGGAACCGCAGCGTCGAGCTCAGCTTGAGTATAGTTCCACTGTGGGCTGTTCTTGGACCACAGCGTCTCAGCCCATCCCCGCGTGTCATTGGCGAGGCCGCCGAATCCTTGCGGTGTGAGAAAGACGTAAAAGTACCAGCGGTTAGCCAGGGACGCGGGAGGCGCGATCGCCCACGCCGTCTGGCGATTCTGGATCAGGTATGAATTTGCAGCCACCATGCCGGAGCATCTACCCGGCCACAGGGCTGCTGCCGCGTTGACGGCCACTGTGCCCCAGTCGTAGCCGGCGAATATCGCCTTGTCAATATGCAGAGCGTCCATCAGGTCGACGATATCCTTGCCGAGGGCGGCCTGCTCTGCACTACGTGGGGTTGTGGGAGACAGGAAGGTCGTGGTGCCGTAGCCTCGCATATACGGGACAATCAAACGATATCCCTGCGTCATCAGCTTCGGCACCACGTCGACGTAGGTGTCGATGGAGTAAGGGAAGCCGTGGACCAAGATGACTACCGGCGCGCTTGAATCGCTCGGTGCCGAGTCATAGTAAGCGATGGACAGAGTGGAAGTGTTGGCATGGCGGATGGGCGTCAGCGTTCGTTGGAGGCCTGACTCGAGCTCTATCGCAGTTGAACAGCTCGACAAACTAATAAGCAAACCAAGAAGGAAAACGCCTCGGATAGGCTTTCTCAGGAAAGACAGGGGGGGCAGCATAGTTTAGTTGCAGAAGATAGACTCAGAGACAACGTTGTAGTATCATCAAGATGTCAGAAGTCCCTGGGGCCCTATCGAGATGGGAATGCTCGGCGAGATTAATCAAAGCAAAAAGTCTTTCCGACAGAGAACAACCAAACAAGCCATATATATACAAATGTTACAAGTCTTGTCCATCTGTCTCTCCTATGACCGATGGAGGTTGGACTAACACCGAAATTACGACTACGGCGATAATAAACCATCAATGTCGATTTTTCTGCATGGAAATGCCTAGTCTCGGCGTTCTGAAGCACTGTTTTGCGTTGAACATCCCCTACTGCTGGCCAAAGCACGATGCAATTCACAGCAGTAGTTTGCCATACTATCACCATACGAACCAAAGTTGAGCTAACAAACAACATGATCTTCACTATGAGGCTCCGCTTGAGCAGGGTCGGCAAGCCAGCCTGGTAGGGCGCAGCATTGCTCTTTTTAGATAGCTGCTTTTGTCAGCGTGTCAGATTTTAGCGGCGGACGCGACAATTGGTGGAGCGGAAATCCGCACAAAAGAATCTCCATCTGTCGATTGGGCGATCTAATGGCATAAAGGTCTGGGGAGGGCCAATTCCGGAAGTGGATGTGTTGAGCAGGTTTCTTGGAATTTGGAATATAGGCGGTAGGGCTGTGGGATAGTTGGCCAAAGCATCTCAACTGAGACAGCAAAGAGGATTTGAAATCCTTGTTCAACTCGCTCCCCCAAATAAAGGCGGAAGGCAACCCGATCCCTGCTTCTTCCCAGTGCCATATCTTTTCATACGTGTATATATGTATTTTGGGGAACCGATCCCTGTAAGCAAATCCTCCCGCTAGACTGGCACCAATTTTGCCTCCAATGAGCCAAAGTCAGTGGCACTTGGCACTTGCATAGAGACTAATAAGACCGTCAACTCAGGTCAGAACCTTGGATCCTGAATTGGACCAGTCAGACACAAACTGTCTCTTTTGCCCCGGTTAATTGGCCGGTGGCCGGCGACTCAGGTGCAACAACTCGTCCGAGTTAGCCATGCGAAGCAACCAGTCTTCGGGAGATGGCACGGGAGAAGGGTCGTCGATCAGACTAAACTACTACAAGCATTCTTTGCGTTGCATTGGGCACAAAAAGAGCAGCCCTACGCAACCATGCGGCCTCCTTAATATCAATTACGAATGGAACCACTATGGATTACGGTGGCTTATTGCCTTGGTCAGTTAAAACGTGATTATTAAACAACAAAAGAACCCTCTCATCCTCTCTTCAACTTGCCTCACTGGGTCAAACATTCAGACAGGGGTCGGGCACAGACCGACAAAGCTTAACACTTGTTTAGCAGGTTTAGCGCGCCTGTCTATCAGTTTTCACGCAGTCTAGGTGTTCGGAGATTGCAAGGGAAAGAGACCACAACTCGGAGTTGGTCAGACATATTTATGACTATCTAACGACTATTATGCCTCTGTCAGGAATAGTCAACGCCGACCACTCTGGCTCTTAGTCATGATCGCGAAACCGAATCCGAAAGGCCCGCCGAGTGCCGCAAAAGGCCGAAGCCATATCCCACTCCGCATGCCGTCGCCACTCACCCAAAGAACTACTTGACTACTGTTTTGGCTTTTCTTTTTTTTTTCAAATCCCGAATAACGCAAAAATATCCCGAAGAAGCAAATGCCCTTACGTGTCGGTTGGAAACTCGTCGCTCGGAATGTCCGCCCGAATAACTGGCCCCAGCCAGGATTCGTAGTCGTCGGGGTTAGTCTCGTTACCATTCCACCTCAACGCCCGGAGAAGCGGCCGGTAATCTCCAGACGAGATGTTGTACGACACGTTGTCATCGTTTGTCAGCGTAGGAAGCAGAAGGGCCTGAGCAAAGAAGTGGTTGATCAAGGGCTGAGACAGCGTGGGGCTATTAGAAGGCGCATCATCGACAGTGATTGAGAACAACTGGCCATATGTGGGTACGCCGAGAAAGCCGGGTAGAATGGCCTGCGAAGGGGGTTCGTAGTCGATGTGGACATCTGGGTCGAAGCCGTAGATGGAGGGCACGAAGGAGACGTTGGCGGGCACGAGGTCGAAGCGGATGAAGCGCGAGGGCAGCAGCACATCCACCCGGAAGACGGGGATGAATGACTTGGACGGGTCTGTCGACCAGTTGTACGAGTCAATGTTGGGCGTTGGGATCTGTCCGTCGGCCAGGAAGAGGTCGTTTGCCGGCAGCTTCAAGATGCCTGGAGAGTCATACGGCAGCTGGGTCGTCACGTTGTGCATGATAGGGCCAACCTCGGTGCGGTTGTAAGGCACGCCAATGTAGGGAATCGAATAAGCTGCATCGTCAGAAGTGATCGTTACGAAGCCGCCATACACGGGCAAGGACCACGGCCAGTCATCGTGCTGCGGCTTGATCTGGACCTGGACCGTAGCAGACTGGCCCGGCCCCAGAGTCAGGGATGACTGCGAGAAGCTGGCAGAAGCAGGGACGTCGAGGGGAATGACCTCACTGCCGCCGTTGTAGTCTGTGTTGCCTGTCAGATAATTATAGTAGACGCGGTAGAAAGACCCCGGGCTGTGCTGGAAAGAGTACTTCTTCCTCGACTTGGACTGGTTCGTGATGGTGATCTTCCGAGGCGCCGGCGTTTCCGAATCGTGCAGGCTGAGCTCAGATGGACTGATGACTGTATCCGCCTTGACAGCCGCATAGACGTCGATGAGGCCTCCTCCCTGGCGAGCTGTAGAAGCAATCTGCTTGGAGTTGGGTTCGTTGACGGGGCCGGCGGTGGTCATAAGCCGTGCATACAGTTCCGCGACGGATAGATGCGGCTGCTGAGACTTGAGCAATGCCAGACTTCCTGCGGCAAAGGGGGTGGCCATTGAAGTCCCTGACAGCACAGCATATCCGCCGGCTTCCAGAGGCCATGTAGCCAGGATGGTTCCTCCCGGTGCCGAGACCTTCGGAGCCAGTGACATTTCAACCGTCGGGCCAAAGCTGGAGAAGTCATCGGGCGTCCTCCCCAGCGGGTCTGTAGCTGAGCTGGGCTTCTTGCCGTCAAACGTGAGGTAGTATTTCTGGCCAGCGGGCAGCTGAGACAAATTATTGACTAGTTGCTGTGAGTTGTTGTAGTCCAAGTATAGAAGAGTTGTTGGATCCTCGGGCTCGTCCACAACAATGAGCAGTTCCTCAGGTTGATACGCCAGGATTGCTTGAGCACCCAAGTCCACGGCCGTCCCCCAGGCCGTGCCGCACCAGCTAACCCATGATACCAACAAGATGGTGTTGTTCCAGTCAACAGAGGCCGCGGCCAGAGCATCCCAGGCAGGCTCGTAACATCCGCTGGAGACGTTGGCATCGATTGGAACGTCTAGACCGGTTCCCAGCTGGTAGACCTCGACACGGCCCAGACCAGTTGCGGGAAACACAGAGACATAGTCGATGGCCTTGTGCTTGTCATCGTGTGCCGTATAAACCGTCGGATAGACTTCGTTCTCAATCGATCCCACCGACAAGGCATTAGTGGATATACCTGGCGCAGCAGTCGAGAACACTCCGGCGGTTCCAAAGTTTCCAATGGCAGCAACAACGGCCACGCCGTGGTTGGTCAGTCTGGTGATGACTTCATCAAACGGGTTGATCTCCTCCCAGATATCGTACCCGCCGATCGATATAGACACAACATCCGCCCCGTCTTGCGCAGCCTTGAGAAAGGCCGAGATTATAAGCTCGTTGCTAGTGCTTCCCTCGCAGCCAAAGACGCGGTAGGATGCCAAGGTTGCTTCGGGAGCGACGCCGACGAGGCCGAATCCCACATTATCGGGATCTTCCATCCCCACGATGCCTAGAACAACGTTATTTCGTTAGCTTGCCCAACGCTCTGACCCGGTTCGTCACTCTCCATTTACAGTTATGACATGTAACACTTTGACTTACCGGCAGTGTGAGTGCCGTGTCCACCATCCACGCATGTTGCCAGGGGGTCTGGATCCGGCACAGGAGTGTTGCTACCGTCATAATCGTCGCCTACAAAGTCGTATCCCAGGGCAATCTTGTGTCCTCGTCCGAAGCCGCCGCCCAGTGCTGGATGGCGATAGTCAACTCCGGTGTCAATGATGGCCACTTGCACGCCTTTGCCCTTGATTCCCTGGTCGTGAAGCTTCTGCACGTTGCTCATGGCCAGTGGTTGGTTGACCTTGGCACTGCCTCTGAGATTCGGCAAGGATGTCCCCTGGCTGATTTTCGGAGCCCCCCGCAAGTGATATGGCTCCGGCCGGGGCACAGTCGCGACTTTCCAGGCATTCTTGACGCCGGTACTTTGACGCAGCGTGCCAAGGTCGACGTGCGTATTAAACGACACCGATACGCCGTAGAAGAAGTCGGTGCTGTTGTACTGCTGGCGAACGCGGTACCCGACCTTGGCCCCTGGCGCTGTCTTTGCGAACCGCTCCTTGGGCTGGAGGTCAGGGTGGAAGTCTGGCTGTAGCTCAACGATGAACGTGTTGGGGACCACGGTTGTGTTTTGGTTCGACACCAGCGGGTTCTTGTTGGTGTTTGTTGTGATGGTCAGCGAAGACGATGCTCCGCTGACAAGGGCCAGCAGGCCCAGGGCAGCATTGAACTTCATTGCTTCAACTCCTCACAGAGAGAGGCTCGAGTTGATAACTCAAGAGTCTTTGAGACGAAGGGCCTGCATCGAAACCTGTTCATCAAGATATGAGGTGATGTATGGCCATTTATATACAAGGACGGCCACAGGCCCGCGGATCGCAAACTCACGACTTCTCCCCCTCACTGACATTACCAAATGTCCCCGATCATCGACCGATCATCGAGGTATCATCGTGTCTGATGACAATGCATCTACTTGTTCGAGAAAGGTCCAATCGTTGTATCGGGAATACGAGGAACTTTTCTCCCCTCCAGATACGAGGCCCCGTGCCATCCGGCTGGCTACAACTTCGTATCCCATCGCAATTCCTGCAATAACGCACACCATACAGACAGGCATCTCCGCAATTAGATGTCAATCGGCAGATACGACAAAGTCCGTCGGCAGAGAACTTTTGTCTCCGCCTCGGCAGACGGCAGTCCGGGGTCGTTATCTTTGGTGCTATTTTTAAGCTTCTTTTGCTGCTTGCTCTTCATCTTTTGGTCTTGTTGCTTTTCCAAGCTTGCATCATTTCAGCAATGGGCTGTTGCTTTATAAGGTAGGCAAAGTGATGGTGCACAAGCTCATGCTGAAATAGGGATCTTCACCGCATACCCCTGTTGTGATAAATAGCCGGAATATACCAAAGTAGAATAGCAAGATATAGTTCAATTCTGGGGCTCGCAAAGACTTACTGGACTTGGATGCATGAACGGTTAGTCTGGATGGCTCACTCTTATCAACAACCAATCTATCGCTTTTACGACTCTAGATGCAAGGTTGTATCTTGCCGAGGATGCTACCAAAGTCTGGGCTAAATGCGTATAAGTTGCGTATTCTAGCGCAACAGATGTCTGAATAGAGAGACGCCCTGAACAATACGAGGCCCCTCAGGAACAAGGACCAAAGCAATTCGTTCACCGACACCATGCGCGATTTGTACACCACCTATACGATTGCGAATATTGAATGCAAACTAATAGCTATTAGAACTGGTGATGTGAGGCACCAAGTCTGCTATGCTTACCTAGGTATCTAACCGCAGACATCATGCACTGAACGCAGCTATCCCAACATCACAGCTGCATACAAGCACATATATTTCAGGATTCTTCTTTTTCTTGCTATCAAATTCATACCCTATTAAATAAAAGCATACTTTTGTTAGAGATTCTGTGTCTTTGTGTTGAATTGACAAAAGAGACAGAAGGAGGACTGGAAGGTGTTCTCGCAATGGCGGGGTTTATGACATTGCCGGCCCCGGCTCAGACTTAGATCTTAATTCTCCGCTACAAAAGCCGTATTCCGCTTATTCAAGACGCAAAAGGCTAGCTCAACCACAGACTCAAGATAAAGAATATAGGATCGTCTAAAGTGCTCAGAGCAGCTCTGGATATATACCATCCGTGAATAGTTAAGAATATCATTTCTCTGTTTCAGTTAGGTTTGGGCTTGGTGAATCAACGGCAAGCAGCGGACAACACAATAAGCGGCATTGCAAGTCCAATGGAAACAAGTCAAATTCACTCCAAACATTTTATCTAACGCCAAATTTCGAATGCAGACATCCCTCGTCATATCCAAAATCAATTTCCAACACCTAGTTCTCCCAGATCTTGGTGGTGTCTCTCTCTTGAAGATCGAGGTGGAATGCTCTGATGATAGAGTCCGCATCGTCGATGGCCAGGGGACGTACATCAGCCATGGCCTTGATCTTGGTTGTTCTGATACACAGTCAATACCTGGTTTGCTAGGGGTTAAAGAAGAAGAAACCTACAGTAGCTTGACTTGGGCATCGGTCATATGAAGTCCCAACTGCTCGACTCGGCTCTTGATTGAGTTCCATCCGGTCAGACGATGGGCAAAGTGGACATCTGCGAGAAATTAGTCTCAAATATACATGAACGTTTGGAGGTATCGTAAGAACGTACATCTGCTCATGCCGAAATCCTCGGGGTTGATGATCTCATATGTCCTATGTGTTTATTAGTTCTCTGTAGGTAATGATGAATTGGACCTGCATCACCGAGTCGATGCAGCTCTCGAGGGAAACTCACGAAGGTGAATTCAGCTATAAAGAGAAATTGGATCAGTATGCAAGCACAGTCTCTATCGATAAACGACACTTACAATAGCCTTGCTGTGGATACCAGCCTTGTGAGTAAAGGCACAGAAGCCGGTAACCGGGTTGTTGAAGGGGACATTGACTAGTTACGTGGTGAGTATACCAACTCCAACACAGATGCAGGGTGACTCACTGTGAACAGCCTCGGCAACAATGTTCTCAATATCCTTGAGACGGTGAAGGTCGTACTTGCGCTTGACGTACTCGGGAGCCGCCACAATCATTCTCGCAAGAAAAGCTCCGAGAGGAGCAATTCCGTTTCTCTCACCTGCAGTCGGGGTTAGGGGAAGCAGGATCTCGAGTGAATAGATTCAAGACGTTATGCTTACCAATACCCAGAACACTGGTATCGATGTCTAGCAAAAATGTTAGCGAAAGACTATCAGCCGAGTAGTAGAGTCATCAAGTATAACTTACGAGTAGCACCAGCCTCGAGAGCAGAGTAAGCGTTGGCAACAGCACTTGAGCAAAATTAGCATCCATAGCTTTGAACTAGCTGTGAGGGTGAGAGGTATGCTTTACCAGCTTGTGTCATCGTGGCTGCTGCATATCAGTATACATATCCTAACAGAAAACTCTTAGACATCACCTACAAGTGGCACTCAATATCGCACTTGACAACTCCGCGAAGAGTTCGAACGAGATCATAGACTTGTCTCGGCGAGGCACAGCCACTGTGAATAGGTCAGTAGTCGTCCATATCTCACTTGTGATGGGCACACGACGTACACAGTGTCTGCAATACCGACCCGGTGGACGCCAGCGTTGTCCACGGCTCTATATAGACTCAAAAGATCAACGAGATCACCTGCATTGTATTAATATCGTATTTCTGTGAGGTCACTAGGGATTACTTACTCCTAAGCCAGTGTTAGTCGTCATGTTCCGCCGAGTCATAAGGATAAACGCACCTGAATGAGTCTTCGCTGGAAAATCGGACTTCAACACCTCGGCTTAGAATAATGTTAGCATGAGAGTCAAGAGTGATCCACAGTAAAGGCAGCTTACCTCTTGATGTAGTTGACGACCTCCAGGGCCTGCTTGGTGATGGCAGCCATGTCCTTGCCATGTGAGTGCTCCCGGAGGAAGCTGGATGTTCCAATGACGACGTCGACACCGTCAACACCACAGTCACAAGCTATATAGAGTTAGTATTGTCAGTTATTGTTGGTGGTGGACCACGACGTACCGGTCTTGGCATCCTCCAAGGTGCATCGGGTGTCTAATAAGCACAGTCAATATGATGAATCGATTGAGAGAGCAAAGGACATAGCAATTAGTCCAACTAACGAGTAAGGATCTTGGCCTGTGAATAAGGTTAGTAACAGCACAGATGAGGGTGGGAAGTGGTAGATGACGTACCTTGAGGCCGAGCTTGCAGATGGCCTCGCAATCAGCTCGGCTGGCGGGAGAAGCGCATGGCGAAGTCAACTCAATATAGTCAACACCAAACTCGGACAGCGCAGTAGCACTATAAACGGCGTTAGCCTTCGGTTGCGTCAAAAACAGTGAGGACGGAGAGGAAGCCGTACATCTTGATCTTGGTCTCTGGTCGCGTGTAAGTGGACGAATGGACAATGCACAAAGGCGGGGCTGAAAGTACCAGTATCGAAAAAAGCATTGGCAAACTGCTCGCCCTCTCTTAGTGTTGATTCGATACTGTTTTGTATTAGCAAAAGATTGTTATCTGTTCATTTTGGATGTCAAAGTACATTTTGAACTTGCCGACATTGGAGATGAAGTCGGCAATATGTTGGTAGGGCGATGTTGTAGCTGTAGCTGCAGCTTGGGTGTTATGGCTCGGGACAGGAAGACCTGCAGCGCCGTTGGTTGCGGCTCCGATGCTCATATTGAACAATTTAGATGTGAGGGAAGATTCGTGAATGGTTCGTTGATCGTAGAGTCCGAGGCCAAGAAGACAGCAGAGAGGCAGAATATCTAGTGTACTGAAGTGTTGAAGTGTGAAAGCAACGGAAGAAGAACCTTGGACGGCGCACAGGATGGTGGGAATGAGAGAGAATAGAAATTGGATTGATGGAAAATGGAAACATTCAGCACACAAAAGGGCGAGACAAGAAGAGGTGCTACTACAATTCACCGTTTTACACGATAGTGGTCAGAAGTAACGGAATCATCCAAAGCATGCGTACATGTTACAGCATACACACAGCATGTATCTTTCTTTAATACTACTAGATGCTGCCAAGACAGCCAATCTAATAGTAATAACATTGATTCATCTAAACAAGACGGACAGACATTCCCACATCGGATCAAGCCCGTTCCATTGCTACGGACTCCGAAATATGCATCTAATTAAGCCACCCCCGGCACGAAGCGGGGTTGTCAGCTCCGAATGTAACCCGGCCTCCGGGAAGCGCCCGGAATTCACATTTACGGCTTGAAGTATTTTCCAATGAGTCGAATGTCGCTGGCCAGCGCTGCCGGGTTGTCCACGCCGGGGAAGTGGCCGCCAAATTGTACCTCTAGTTGCAGGGATTGATTCCATCAGCATCACATATCATCTCACAGTCTCGGGTACATGTAGTTAGACTCACTGTTGTAGTAGACCAGGTTGCCAACCGTCGCCACCAGCTTCGCCGGATAAAACAGAATGTTGTACTGAAAGTTGGTGAACAGCAGAGGCTGCTTGCTCCTGGCGGTTCGATAAGTGTGCGAGAAGCCGTCGGGATTCTGGGCGTAAACAAAGGCGGCGGAGTCGAATGTCTGCGTCAGGTAGTACAAGGACACATGCCTGAGAATCTCATTGTCCGTCATGAAGGACGGGCCAGTGCCTCGTCGTGGGTCGGACCCTGTTGCAGTGTTAGCATTACCCTTTGGAATTATTATATCAATGGCCGGGGTGAGGAGCTTGACTCTTCGACGAGGTTGCACTTACAGATGACGAACTTTTCAGCAAGCCATGCCAGCTGTCCGACGGGATTGTCGTACAAAGCAAGGCCAACCGTATTCACCTAGAAAGAAACATATTATCAGCTATTCGTTTCGCTTCACAAGGATTTAACCATGACTTATAGAGAGAATGGAGATGACATACCGTAGTTGTCTGTTCAATATAGTAGCCCGTGCCCGAGTTCTCAAAGTCCATGGCCCTATCTTCAAGCTCAATCTCGTCCGCCGCAAGCGCAATGCCCTGCGCCGCCAATTGCTCCGGCGTCAGCGCAAAGAACGGCAAAAACGCAAAGTGCACCGCCTTGACCGTCGTGTTGAACTGATCGTACATGTCAAACGCCACGCCGCTGCCCCAGTCCGTTCCGTGCACGGCGTACGTCTTGTACCCCAACACCTGCGTCATGAGCGTGTTGAACAAGGTTGCCGTGTCGGAAATTTCCCAGCCATTGGGTGCGGGCGAGGAGAAGCCGAAGCCGGGGAGGGATGGCACCACGATGTGGAATGGCTGGCTGGAGTTGCTCTTGAGTTGGTCGACTAGGTGTGTCATTTCGAGGAATGAGCCGGGCCAGCCGTGGAGCAGGATGAGAGGAATGGCGTTGGGATCCTTGGACTTTTCATGGATGAAATGAACATTTTGAGTTCCAATTTGAACCGTAAAGTGATTGTATCTGTATGTTTGGGTCAGCTTGTGAATCTATTCATGCTGCTCTATCCATACGTGTTGATCTGCTCTTGTTCTTTTGTCCAGTTGAAGCTTGTTAACCATTCATTCTGCAGACTCTTGAGCGTTGAAAGTGGGATTCCCGTTGTCTGGCTCATATTCAGGTTTGCATTTGCGGCTGGGAGCTCTGCTGCGGGAAGAACAGTCCTCTGAATAAGATCAAGCATGTGAGGCACCCGTGAAGAAAGATTGACCGTGAAGGGCTTTGCGACGGGAGCGTTTGCCGCAGCTGCTTTGGACAGCAGCCCGAGAGAGCCAAGAAGAAGAGAAGTCTTCATCTTGAAATGTTGCAAAGATGCTCAAGTACTGCTGAGTGTGTCGAGGGAATGGCTGCGTTCCTATCCAGCTAATGCTCTTGCCCTGATCAAAGATTCTATTTCGTTGAACATTCATGATCCTTTTATACATATTTGATGCTCTTGAGTTTGACATCTTCATCTCTATCAATGTTTGATTCCCATTGGCTCTTTTTGCTGCGGGACGTCGTAGGAGACATTATACTATTCGGGAAATATGATTGTTGCCTTTTCCCCTGCAGGCCCCACGATACTTGGTCCCGTTTAACAGTGGTCAATGCAACAATGCTGAGTAACAGAAGCCGTTTCTTTGCACTTTGCGCGGGAAAGGGGGCATTTGACCGCGGAATATGTTTATACGGAGTTATAAACCGCCGGAACTACTCACTTGTTAATATCGCGAGCCGTGTTTATGTATCCGCTAGATACAATCGAGACACGCTGGGTTACACTTTTTTCCTATAGCGGGCGTGAGTCTGGCGGGACGGGTTTGAAATCAGGGAATAAGCAGCTTTCTAACGGAGCCTTTTTCATGCGCTTTTCACGTCCGAGCTAGGTTTGTGTATGAAGCCATCGAGAACTGGGCAAGCTTCAGGGGGGAGACACGGCACACAAGCCGCCGTCGGAAAGACTCGGCAGTTGAACCACTGGTCCCGGTTTCTTGGTGGCATTAGGCAATGATGAAGGACTACTCTGTGCTCAGGGCATGTTTTATTCACTCAAATAAAACTTGGACAAACATATATAACCGGCACGACATCAGATAACTCAACAATGTCTCCAAGCCATGAGATGAGCACAAAGTTCAGCAGTGGGGTCTCGACGAGAGACGATCACTTGAGCTTAACAGCCATTAGCCAACTAAAAACCACGCCGTGTCCGGGCTGGCCCGTGAAATGTTCCTCGGGATGTCTTGCTCTAGCTCGGGGCATTGCTGCACTAGCGCATCTGTGCCTTGGGGTTGATTACGAGTTCTCTTGGTGTGAGTAAGCGGCTACGAGAGCTTTGGGCTTATTTTACAAAGAATGGTTGAATTGTAGGGTAGATTCATGATGATTTTGGCGTTTTCGGCATCCCGTAGATGCAAATGTTGGCATCTGGTCTCTTGTGGGGTGGTATCATGATCAAAGTAGTATGCAGGCATTTTGCAAAATATTTTAACAAGGAGTTCATTAACCCACCGGACAGTGTATAAAAGACAAGTGTTACTAAATGATATTGAAATCGTCTACTCAGGCAATGAAAACGTGATGTCTATCCATCCTTTTCGGGAATGCTCTCATCGTCATTCGGCCGCCAGTGCACATGTCAGCATCTACACCGTTTCTGCAATAAAACGGAACACCCACAACGTCCAACTTGGTACTGCAATCTTACCAGATCAATCTCCATATCCAATGCGGCAGAATCAGCCACATCTCCGTCTTTCATACGGAGACAGAACACATCAATTGGCCAACCGGAATGTTCCAAAACGATTGAAAGGTTACAGTCCCGGCACTGTCCTGCACCGCCAGCAAGCCATGTCCCCCTTCACCGCCATCACCACTCACATGTAAACAGGATGCAGTCCCCAATATAAACCCACAATCCCCCATAAAGATCCCCGTCACTTCTGCCAACGCAGCAACGCATTGAGAGCAGAGCAGGGCCAAGAAAGAGAAAAGGGTCAGCTGAATCCCCCCGTTTTTGGGCTGCCACGCATACAGGGCGTGAAGCCATGCCATTCCCCATGCACATGCCCTTGGAGAGCCCGCATGGAACAACGACAGAACTTGCTTCTGGAAAGATACAAATGTTCCACGCATATGGCCCCCCTTATTATGTATTGCCAGCTGGATTACGGCGCGCATGAAAACTTACATGCACTCATGCGAGGCACCTTGTCAACATGGTACTGTATCAATGAGGGTCTTTGGGCAGAGGAGCAGTACGGGGTTGCATCGACACGTGTGCACCCGCGGTAGATGCGTCTCAACTGCCGGAGCAAAGAGATACGAAGGATAGAGAAGCCAATTGAGAGAGTTGGATATGCCGCTCTCTATCTTGCAATTGATATGCTATTAGGAGTACGAGTAATGGTAGTAATACGGGATCAACGCTATTATTAGAAGTTGATACGATGCGATACGATGTGACACCAACAACACGAGCCATCGATCACGAAGATTGAAATGAAACCAACCCTCTTCCCCGGACAAACACTTATCCACACTCACAACTGACAGTTTAGTCTCGTAAACCGCAAAAGCCACAAACCGGATTGCCAAAACAGACAAACCCGCTGTCAAAGGGACCAAAATAAAAGAAGAAGCCATCCACACCTCCTTTACGCCAGTTTTGCCCACGTACTGTACAACCCACTCACACCTTTTCGATTTTTTCCCCCATCCCGCTTCATTCACCGGGGGCGCCCCCTTTGTTCAAAAACGGCAAGAAAACGAACGAGCAAACCACAAAAGCCCAAAAACAAAAAGCCACAAAGAAAAATTTTTTCTCTTTCCTCGGTCTGGCTTGCCCTGCGTGTCCTTTTCTACCCCAGAGCCCAGCGGCGATTACTTTTGTTCATGTTTCTTGAAAAGCCGAATTCTTTTCCCGAGAGGCCGGTTTTGCCTCCCCCAATTCGGAGGAGCTCTCTAGTATCTTTTTTCCGGCATTCATCTTTATTGTCCTTTCTTTTCGGTCGCCGTTCCGGTGTCGCGATGGGGTTTAGTTTAGTTTGGAGGTGGCACACGGGATGGAGACGGCTGAAGACGCGCTGAAGCGGCACAGGAATTTTACGAGCTGAAGAAGCTGAAATAACTGTAATAATGAGGCGATTCTATTTTTTTGCCTGCGTATTATTGGCGACTGTATTACGTCGTCAAGTTAGAAATATACGTGTGCGCATCATAGGTACATATAGGGTCTTCGGTGAGCATATTCTCCATGTCGCGTGCATCTCAGTAGAAATCTTGCATGAATCATCTTAACAACCACAATCATCGCAACACGTAAATTCTTCCTCCTATCATCGGCGGCAAGGACGCGCGCTCATCCCCGAAACTACGGTCCGATCTCCAAAAAAAAGAGAGCGAAAAAGGAGCGAGAATGAAAAGAGTGACAATCATGACTTGGTAGGGTAACCCGCGTGGCGTAACACTTGCGGCCAGCCACATGGCACCGCAAAATGCTCCATCCAGGCAGCCATGATTCAACACTCAAATGTCACTGTCAGTGTCACTGTCACGCACATGTCATTCAAGAGTCATTTTGGTGTGATTTTTAGAATTTGTTATTGCATTTGTTATATTGTTATGGTATTCCTGCCATTCAGTTGTTTCGAGACTTTGGGTATAATCCCCGTTCCCCCACGACCTCCCATCCCCATATCGCATTATCCTTTCCATCGTAAATATAATAAGTTGTAACCAAAAGATATTGTTCTACAATAAATCCCGTAAAAATAATAAACAAAACAGTAAAAAAGACACCATCCATATTTTCCCATGGGGTATAAGAAACAACCAACAGCCAAGTCAGTCGCCGAAACCATGTGAAAGCCCGATTGGATTTGAACCCCTTCTGGCGATGCACCCACACCAGCCAGAATGTTGTTTGTTGGAAGAAAATATTGAAAGTTCAAGCCCGCGCTCCCGATGCAACCAGTGAATGAAGTCCATGGTGATGGAAAAAATGATGGAGAGATAAATGATAAACGCCAGTGTAAACCTGTTATGATGAGGTAGCCGAATGATTGGAAAAAAATGATATTCTTTTCTCTTTCCCGCAGTCGATGATGGTCTAAAGCGATGAATGTTGTAGCTGGGTATGTGATGATGAAAGAAAGGCCGGCGTAGTCGTGATATAAGATGAGGAGGATGGATGTGATGATGGATATGGGATGTCGAGGTCGTGTGGGCGCAGATGAGGATGATGATGGTGATGTGCGTAGGGTGTGATAGCTTGCATCTAGTTAAAGAGAAGCCATACACGCAGGATGGAAGCCATGCATCAAGCAGGCACTCCATCCCCCGTTACCCAAAGACAGGTCAAGGTCGTGTAGTAGTGAAGATGATATAGTTGATTCACTTTCGGTGAGTCTTCTTCAGCGCCTTGCCATCGTGGTAGTGTCTCCTCGTGCGCTCTCGTCCTCGGCGCTCCTCCTCCTCGTAGGGGCTCTGGTTGCCATCGTCGCTGCTGTTGCTGCTGGTGCTTCGCGAGCGGTCCTCCTCGTACCAGGCGCTCAGCGGCTTTCCGCCAAACATGAGGTCCTCGTCCTCGATGATGATGGGCTGGATCCACGCCTGGGCGTTGAGGTCAAGCTCGTGGGCGGAAGGCTCCATGGTTTGTAGGTGGTAGTATGAGTCTGACTGCTTGGGAGACATGGCTGGATATTTGTGTGTGGTTGACGCGACCAGCGCTGTTTGAGGTTGTTGGCGGTGGTTGTTGGGAGAGGGAGAGATAAGATGTCTCGGAAAGGTGGTGGGTTTTGTTTGATTTCCCTCGCGTCGACGCGCAAAAGTAGATAGGTTGTTCGTGTTATGTGATTCGGGCCGCGAGTGCGTTTGGTGGGAGTACAAGGTGCGAGTGAGATGAGGGTATATGTGGATAGTTGTACTGATTATTTGTTGTTGTTCGTAAAGAGGATCCTGATCCTGCTGTGAGTCGTGTAATCTGATTATGGTATGTTGTTTTCGACGTGATGGTATAACAATGTTTGTGAATCTGGAGAAAGCACAAGATCCAAAAGTCTGGGGGAATTAGGGAGCATTATAGTCGAGTCCTCGATGGCCGCTCCTCGGCCCCGGCGCTCGAGTCAGAGCCAAGAAACTAGCTGCGTCCCACCGAAGAGCCTCGCCTCCCTCCCATGCCTAGCCGGGGGTGGGTGTCGCAGTAAGAAAAAGGACGGGGGGTGTGTCCTGGCCGGGACCATCCGGAAAGGGGTGATGATGTTTCGAGCATGTCAGGATGACCCACGGCTGTGCTACGGCGCTACCAAGGCAGGTTTTCTGGTTGATCAAGTTTGCTGTGCTTTGCTGGGAAATCTAAATCGAGCCTTGAAGCGGCCTCTGTTTTGCCTCTTTGATCGAAAATAGTGTCCGAGTGAAGACATACTGACACGCACAGCCTCTCGATTCGGACTTTTTGTTCCTGCTCTGTTTTCTCCATCGGGACAAGTCAATGAAAGCATTCTCATTTACAGACTATCTTGACAACTATACGAGTAACTGAAAGAGAAGAGAAAAAAACGCAGCTGCCAAATAAAGGGGGGGAGGGGTGAGACACGGACCCAACGAAGGAGTGCGGCCAGCAAGGGACAAAAGAGAAAACGGAGTTGGGCTCTCCGACTTTTCGGACGGTGGCGTTTTGTCTTTATTCCTTTTATTCCTCTTTTTCCCTCCATTGCTCCCTTCCTGTCAGTGCCCAATCCGTTTCCCGAGGCCCGAGCCCCGGCTATACCTTCTGTAAACCGCAACTCGTAGGCCTGAAGCATCAACGATCCTTTTGCCACGCGGCACGCAGTTCACAGCTGATGCGCTGGTTCGCCTCTTTTCAGCTGCGGAAGCCTTGCGTGCTGCGGGGACACGTAACGAATGCGTGTCTGAGCTGTTACTGTAGGTAAATTCAATAGCACGCATGTTAATTTACCGCCTTGTGTCTGGAACCCTTGGACTTGCAGCGATACTATTTGCCGGGGAACGGGAATGCCTGCACCGCCAATTTAACAAGCTTGATTTCCCTTTCATTTCGCCGTCCCACTGCGGCGCGTTGCGGCAGGGATAGGATCCATTTGCGAACAACGCAAAAAAAGCAAAACGGCGGTAAATGGTTCCCTCACTCCGAAATGGCGGTCTCCCCAAAGAGCCGGGGATCGCTCTTTTGATTGACACAAAGTTGGGGGTGGCTTTCCCAAAACCCACTCCGAAACTTGTGAGCCACACAGTCCTACATACTGTAAGGGCTCTTCAGTTTTAGCCCGGATTTCGAGTCAAAAACGGAGAGCGAAAAAGGGAAATTGACAAGAAAGCTTTCAAACCTGAGAGAAAACTGTCACCCGCCCAATCGCCCTTGAGCTGTGGCATGTCTCGCACCCGTGACGGCTCGATTCGAGCACAAGACGCGGCCACCCTCCATCACGAATCGATTCCGGAATCCTTCTTTGACACAGAGAGCTGAGGCTGCCCAACAACAACCCTCCCAACCATTCAGGTTGCGAGGGAACAAACGGTGGCCCGAAAAGGACGTGCCGTTTCCGCTAATGCAGCTTGTGCTTTTGAATTGATGCTTTGCCTCCGGGAAAAGGCCCTAGTGTCTAGTTTTTCGATGTGGGCGGCCTGCCATTTCTTTGTTCTTATCCGGACCCTTCTTGGTGGTACATTCGGAGTTTCTTTGTTCACTTCACTTTGGCATGTGGTTGTGTGTTTTTCCTTTTATCCTTCCTTTTCCATCCAGCCGGCATCTTCTTTCATCCATGCATTCCATCCATCTCGATTAAAGGCAAAACACCAAGAAAGATGCAAACAGAAAGAATTGAACAGAATGACAAAAGGACCGGTGACCATACACACACGTACACACAGACACACTCCCCATCCCGCCCAGCCAGCGCCATGTCTGTGCTCGACATCCCGTCCCTTCTCTCGCCTTGCCAATCACAGCCCGCCGCTACTCCTCTCGTACATGAAACAAAAAAGCATCACATTACGAGCTGGCCATACGAACAAACCAGTGCCGTAAATGCAAATTCATTAACAGAAAAAAGGGCCGCTGATTCGACGCCTCCCCGGATCGACAATGCGCTCCAGACGTCAGAAGAGCGGTCTCCAGACTCTGTTTCATTTAATTTCACCTTTCTCCGTGCATGTGCAGTCCTTTGATAGATGCCCCGTTGGGCCGTAAAAATGTGACTTGTGTCCTCGGCTGTTCATCTCCGTTGGCAGTTTGGCGAGCAAAAGCACAGACAGGTACAGAGATTGCATCTTACCGTATTCTTCCGTATTTTACCATCCTAAAGCAAGATATCGCCGTATTCTTATCATCTTACGCCCACGTATACGGGCATTATATCTCGCAAATGCCCTTGCATCGTCCCTAGGGGACCCGTGTGTAAAGATAGATACCGTATGAATACATCGCAACCCCGGCGGATGATTCCGAGCAAGGGCCGGAGTGACCATCTTACATACATGCGTAATGCTTGTCCTGTTCCTAGCTGCGAATCTACCCGCTCACGTTGCCCTGTTTCCCTCTTTGGGCAGGTCGTCTCTCTTTTGGATTCACATCCCTCCGGGCATCAGGCAAGTCGAAGGGCAAAGAAAGAGCCCGGCGGATGAGCCAATCACCCGCGCTGCAACTGACGATGCCTGCCTTGCACTGCCCTTTTTGGCTGCCTGGATGAAATGGAAAGCTCCCTCGTCTATGCTTGGCTGCCTATCCCTCGTCGTAAGCACCGTTGCGCCGTTTATCATTTGCCCTTCGCTTCAGTTTTTAATCTGGGCAATCAAAAAGGCTGCCCAGCAAGGGCTTATGCCTTCGGCCCATGTAACAATCCAATCGCCTCGCTCCGTTGCCCACACACCACTTGTTCGGAGCGCCCAGCCCAGGCAACTCAACTCTGACTGCATGCACGGCCGATCGCCTTTGGCTGCAGGCAGAGCCACACAGGCATTTTTTTTTTTAATTTTCAGGGTTCAAGCTCTTTCGGTGGTTTAGTCCCGGCATACCCCGCGATCCAATAGCCCATCAGAGCGAGGAGATGCAGGTAGCACATGTAATATTCCACAATATGTAATGTAGCCTGTGGTTGTTGAGAGAAACGTGATAGGCGCCCGGCAAAGACTCACCGGGCCAAGAAGACGCCCAATCATTAAAACCCCCGTTAACAACGCCGGCTTTTTTGCCTAAACGAACTTTGGCCAGCTGTATCGCTCTGATTGAAAGATTTCGCTCACCGGTGCGAAATCACCCGCATCATCTGCCTAAGCCACCTGGTCGAGTTGGACATCAAAATGTTTGATGATGGTGGGCATCTAATACAGTACCGGAGTAAAAGCACCAGCGGAGCAAAACGGGGCACAGAAGAATAGCCCGTCGAAAATGTAACCGCAGATGGTTTGATTTTACCCCATACTTCTGGACGGAGCATCTCGGGATATCACAGCATCTGGGGGTGGGAGCTAAACAACCCACGCGTGAAGCTAGCATCTCGGAGCTCCAAGCTATTCTGACTCACATGTCTTTCTTTTCTGTTTGATGTTCAGCCCTACCTGCCTATTAGCTGTAGGAGGAGGAGGCATTTGTTCTTCACTCCCTCCGTCTTGTGCTCGTTTGCCTTGCGCCTTTGGTGCACTCATTCACTTACACACACCACCACTTTCTCTTTCGCATACCGCACATGTCGCACATGTCAGGATGCTGACCCAATCTCATGGATCCCTCGGTGGCGATCCCCGAGCGTGCACGAGGAGCAATTCGGCAGATGAACAGCGACAAATTTAATTGATGGCGACACCGCCAGTCGAGATGGATGCAGACACAAGACATATTAAACGGAGTTCGCATCTTTCAATCCGCCCGTTTCCCAGCAAGAACGGGCGTATAGATATCGACACTGTATCTCTTTGTAATCCAAAATACTCGGCGATTCATTAGCATATAATTCGCCGTAGAGGACGGTATCGGGTCCTCTCTCGGCGCAATACCGCCGGCTTGGCTCTTCCCTCTTAGCCGCCCACAGTCATGATTTCATCCGCCAAAGCGAGAATCCTCAGATTATCCCCCTCAAAGCACACTGTAAACCCAACCCTATCAGTCAATGACTCGTGCAAACAGCCAATACTTGCCATAGCTGGCGTATTGCTCGGCTCTCTGCTCCACGAGATGCCCCAGAGATGGATCCATAAACCTCCATCGATGGGCGGGGGTTCCCCGCATATGAGCCCCTCGTTTTTGGAATCCCTTACTCGTATCATACGAGTTGATCGTGAAGCTATCTATCAAAATCCTGATCTTGTATCCTGGTGCCTGCAGCAGAGACAAGAAATTACCAGAAATGGTATCCCGTAGGCGCCTCGAGGAGCTGACGACTCATATCTGATGTCTTACTTATCCTTGTAGTAAGAGTTGCATCTCCAGTGCCGACATGTCAGCAAAGTGAGAGACACAGCCTGCTCTCACGTAAACCTATGTTGCCAATCAAGATCATCTTAATCAAAATCCGAGGTCAGATGCAACCACAGCCCTGTGATCGCTTCTACTGCACCAAAAAGCGTTTATTCCCGGCTCTTGTCCTCCCCCTCGGAGATCAAAAACCCCCAGTGCCCTCCCCTCCAGAATCTACCACTGTGTAACCCCTGCAGCACAATGTCTTTCATCTCGCCAACATTCCGCCTCACTTTCAACAAACGCAACTTTCTCTCTTCGCACAGTCCAGATCATGCGCCCTCACATAGCGATAGCAGAAGCAAAGCAACGTCCACGCGCACCCGCGAAAAGCCGAATGCGATAACACGCACCCGCGCAATCTAATCGAAAAGCATACGCTTGCGAGATTTGGCATATGCGAGCCAGATCCGAGACGGTGATCATGGGATGCCGGGGGGGATCATTGCATTCTCACATGCCGCCGAGATTTGATGGCACGCACACGCTTTTCCCACCGTAACACAACCACTGCAACAATTAGGTGAAAATACAAAGTAAGAATGAATTAAAAAACATTTGGCCTAATTGACCAGTTTAAAACGGTAACAAGACCAAAAACCCCAGTCATCTGTTCCAGCAAGTAAAATTCATGCGCCATCTAATTAATTCAAATCCCAAAA
>LVVK01000003.1:1657555-1673349 GCA_002022785.1 Trichoderma guizhouense | reverse complement strand
CCCACCCCCCCCNCCCCNCCCCCGGGCCCGTCTACCATAAAGCTCGCATCCTGTTTTTTCCCTCTTCTTTAAACAGATTTAGAAAACCCGCATCTAAATTAAATCCGCATCTTCATGATGACGAACTTCAGCCACGCCTCCCGCCGCTGCTGCAGGGGCGTAACGACGTCATTGCGTCATCGCTCTTCAACCAATTCCTCAGCGTCGTTTAGGTCGTTAAAACGGTCGCCGAGAATCGCCCCCTTACCTAGAAAGAACAACTAATCTATGCTCTTGTTCATTTTCGTGGCAATGGAATCGGTATTCTATCTATAGCTATTCAATCAAACACCTTGACCTCCGTACATCGGCCGGAGCTTCCCCCGAAACGCCTCCGTCATGACGCAATGGTTGTTCCCTCGAAGGCGATCTCCCGATCCAGATTGCTGAGATTCAGAAATGGCCTTTTGCTCGCTTTTGCATGGTTCACTGTTCACCAGGTCCGATGTGTCTCATGGTGGGTTTGCCTCATGCTCAGTTTTCGCCCTCATGATGCCCTCACGGCGTCATCCATCACCTACCTACCAAAATAGGTAGCCTTCTATCCCCCCCCTCCCAGCTTCATTCCACCACCACATCCAGTATTCCTCACAATACCCTCAAGAAGAAAACAACAACCGTTAAGCTGATCCATAGTAAGAAACTCCAATTACCTTCTCACTCCAACTGCTTCATCCCCCGAATCCGCATCATGATCCAATCCGCACACTTGGCATCCTCATACTTCTTCTCTCCCCCAACAACAACACTACACGTCTCATGCAGCCCAAACCCCCAAAACATCGGAATGCTCACCCTCTCTTTACCACTGTAATTCCTCGCTCGGTGAACAGTGCTCGTGTACTCGTCATTCGTAATTCGTTGCATGCAATCCCCCAGATTCACAACCAGCGTGCCCTCTATCGGCTTCGCGCGGATCCATTGGCCCTCCTTGTTGAGAACTTCAAGTCCGCCATGTAAATCCTGCCATAGAATCGTAAATAGCTGAAAATCCGTATGCGACCCAATCGACACCTTCTCATCCTCCTCCTCCTCACTCTTCCTCGCATCTTGTTCCGTAGAAGGTTCAATCGGGGGGTAGTAGTTAATCACGTACGACGAACCCGGATACCTCACCTTCTCATCAAACAATCCCTCCTCCAACCCCAACGACAACGCAAAACATCTCGTCAGCGCCCTCGCCAACCTCAAACACTCCCCCATATGCCTCATCATGCTCTCCTTCAACCGCGGCAAATTCCTCGTCTGCTCCCACGGATAATCATCCTCCCAAGCCATATACTCCCTCGCCTCCTGTGGTATATCCCCCACCCCATCCTCCCCAACAGTATCATCATACCTGGGATCATACTGATACGAAAACGACTCTCGCAAATCAACGCTCTCAACCGGATTCAGCCGCTGCGTATTCGGGCCCTGATACCCCTTATCCCACCTCGTCCCGCTCGAATCCGCCCTCATCTTGATCTCCAAGTCTTGTCTGAAAAACTCCAACCCAGCCTCGTACACGTCCTGCGTCACGTCTGCGGGGATGCCGTGGTTCTTGATGTAAAAGAAACCCATGTTCTGCGCAGCGGCGCGCACTTGCTGAGCTACGGCCTGTCTCTCGTCGAGCGAAGAGCTGAATATCGGCGAGATGTCGATGATAGGGATTTCGGACGGGAGGGCGTCGCGGAGGGGAGTGCAGAGAATCTTTCGTGTGATGATGCCGCTGGGCGATGCGAGACGGAGTTCCGTCGTAGCGGTGACTGTTTCTGTAGCCATTGTGGACGATTTGCTTTGTCTGCCTTCTTCGTTTGTCGGGTGTCGAATCGTATCCCAAGTCTCGTTCGAAATGGCTCCACGTAGAGTCAGTATGCAATTAAATTCTAGTCAGGAACAAATCTTTGCCAGCTACCAGCGATCAAGAAGCGGGGGTTACATCGAGTACCATCCAGCCCATGTAACACGACCATTGGTCGACACTTTGCCCAGCATATTTCCAGATCTACGGTCACATAGTCAAGTACTCAGATGTCGTGTCACATTGCATTTTAGGAAAGCAAGTCAGGAGCAAATAGTATCGTTCAATTCAATGTGCCAACCCCCAAACTCCGCGTGCCATGCCCTTAAAAACTCGAACAAAAAAATACACAAATGCCCCCTCCCCCTTCCTGGTATCTTGGTTTTCAACGCCTCGCAATGCAAGTATTTTTTTTCTCTTTTTTTTTCTATTTTTTTATATCCTCCTTCCTCCCCTTCCCCCTCCTGCCCCTCCACTTCGTCGGAAGTGATGGGAACTGTATAGCTCAACCGGTGGGAACCTTGCGGCTCAACCACCGGGAACTATACAGCTCGACCATCACTTCCGACTCCGTGTTGACGCGCGAGTCGCGCGCTTGGGGGCAGGAGTCCCGTTCCCTGCCATTCCTAGGCCGGCCGCGATCCTGCTGGACCGCTGCTTCTGCGCCGCCGCCGAGGGTTTGGCCGCGGGCTTGGAGACCCGGCTCCCGACCACCGTAGCCTTGGCCTTGGCCGGCCGCCCCCTCTTTGGCTTCTCTTCCTCCTGGTACGAGGCCAACGGCTCCTTCCAAACAACGCTCTTGCCACGTCCAGCCTTGGAGGTCTCGGCTTCGTCCTGCTGGCTCTCCTCTTCCTCTTCCTCCTCAGAGTGCCGAGCCAAAAATTGGGCAGGATACTCAGCATTCCCCTTGTTACGGCGAGTGTTGGCGCGGGTTTGGTGGACCAAGTCCTGCTGTTCGTTGCGCACGGAGCCTAGGGTGTTAGGGGGGCGTCCACGACCGACTTTGGTGGGTGCTGGAGTCGACGGCTTGGGAATGGCGCTTGGCTTGGTCTTCAAACGCGAGGATCGGCGGGATGTAGCTGGAACGGGGGCCTCTTTCTGCTCTTCATCGTTTGCTAGCTCGTCGACAGCATCACTGGTCTTGACTGATGTTGGTGCCACGTCCTTGGCGAGGGGATCTTCATCATCTGAGTGATTCATGGTAGCAACAGGCTTTGGCTTTGGCGGGGTAGTTCGATGAACACGGCGGACTCGCTTGGCAGCAGGCTCCGGCTTGGCCTCTGGCTCGTTCTCGTTCTCTTCTCCTTCACTACTCTCAAACTTGCGCTTCTCCTTTGGCTGAGTCTCCATGTTAGGGCTTCTAGCTCCAAGAGGTTGACGCTGCACAGGGGCGATGGCGATGGGGGAGCCGGTCTCGGTGGTAGAGAGACGTCGGGGCTTCGAGCGTCTGATGAAATCGCGCAGATAATCACGTTCAGGGGTATCGTCGTGGCTGATGGGGTATGGCTTTCCGGATTCTGGACTGGTAGAGGAGCCTTGCTTGTTGCTAAGGGTCGGGCTAGCTGCTTTCTTTTGAGCGCTAGCTTGGTTCACGGGGGTAAATGAGATGGGTGAGGTTGAGGTAGGATCGTTGGTGGTGGTTGAATCGGCGGGCGATGGTTCGGCATCTGCATAGGCAGATTGCTCTCCTGCATTCTCGGCGGCCATGATGGCAATGCTCAGTGCAGATGATTCGTTCAAAGGTGGCGTATTCTCAAGGTCAGAGAGAGAGGAGCTGTCGGTATTAACGACAAGCTCTGAGTTCACGGGAAGCTCTGGGATTGTGGGAAGTTCCGGGGCCACGAGGGGCTGCGAGTTCATGTCAGGCTTATAGACCATGCCAGGCTGATAGACTTTTCTCTCAGATGTGGTCACGTAGTCAGGAATGATGAACTGATCGGCAGGTGTAAAAGGAACCTTTTGCGATGCTGGAGCGGGTGAGCTGGTGGCGATGCTTTGACGAGAAGACGAGCCGCGCTTGGCAGGCGAGGTAGCAAAATCGGAAACAATGAGAGTATTATCACTGGGATAGAGGTCTTCATGGTCGGGAGATGTTGAGGGCTTCGCAGGCGAGCCGAAATCGGAAACAATGAGACTATCATTATTGGGATAGAAGTATTCAGGGCCGGGAGATGTTAAGGGCATCACAGGCGAGCCGAAGTCGGTAACAACGAGAGTCTCGTTGACAAGATGAGATTCTTCATTCTCAGCAGACAGTGAGGCGCGCTTGGAAGGAGAGCCGCCAAAGTCGGAGACAACAAGGGTCTTATCAGCGAGATGAGATTCTTCCTCTGCGAGAGGCGATGAGCTCCATTCAGACCTCTGTCGAGGTTCAGGGCTGGGCGTTTCTCCTGGGAATTTGCGCTGGAAGTAGAGTGCTTGAGGGTCTGGCCGCCAGGGGTCTCTGCCTGCGGTTGAGTCTTGGGGGAAATGCTCAATGTACTTGATCGGCAGCTTAAACTGAACAAGAAGCCTTTCTCCCCTCTCAGCAATTCTGACGCCAGCCTTGTCGTAGCATCCGGTCTCTGCCAAGCGGGCCAGCCGCTCCACAGGGTTATGCGGGGGAGGAGATTCACGGCGGTATCTGTCGTTGGGGTCGTCGAAAACATCGTCTGGATGGCGAACAGGAGGAGGAGCATTTCTTCTCTCTCTGAGCATATCCTCTATCTGCGCCTTGTAATCCCACGAGAGGCGGTGAAAATCGTGTGGATCTTCGGGGTCCACGCCTTGGGCGAGCATGTCTTGGGCATCCATGTCTTGGGCCTGCATGTCTTGGGCGTCCATGTCTCTGGTTTGTTCGGTGGCAGCGTTGATGAGAGTGTTTGATTGAGTCGCAGAAGAGTTGAAGAGGTTAGAAGTTTGAGAATGCTCGGGAATTCGAGAGATGGAATTATCGCTGGCAAAGGCTGGTTCATCAATGGTGGGCTTGGCCCCCCTCGATCTGATCTGAGGTGAAAGTGAAGTTCGTCGCAAAGTGTGAGATTTGAGCATGTTTCTGACCAGCGGCTCACTTTTGCGTCGCCTGACAATCTTGGTGCGCTCAATCTCAATTGAGTCCGTTGGGACATTAACCCACGAAGCTGAATTGGTGAATGATGGAGAGGAGGGTCGGAATTCAATGTTGCTGGGGTCGTATTTTTCGAGAGTTGCGGGTGACTTGTTGTGCTGCATCCACTCAGGCAGGGATTTGACCAAACCGAGAGACGCTCTGTCATTGGCGGGTGTCGCAGCTGCAGAAGAAGCCTTTTGGCTAGGGGTCGAAGATAGAAGGCCGCTCCATTTAGAAGGAGTCGGGGCGTTGGGGCGAGACTGGTGCACAGGGGATCCAAACATAATAGAGTTGTCTTCCATGCTAATGTCAAAGGTGGAGGAGTCGTTGCGAGGAGATGAAGGTGTTGTTGAGAGACGAGCGGGTTCCGACTTGCGCTTTGGGCGCCATCGAGCAAAAGGCGATTCTTTGGAAGAGCGGTTGGACCATCGAACAACGCCGGGAGTAGAGTTTGCCGATAGTAAAGGCGACTTGGACGCACTGGGGCTCTTGGGAATGGTAATAGAGGGCGTTTGCTGACGAGGGCTTTCAAAGTCCTTGCTGGGTGTTGGGGGAGAAGATGGCTTGATGGGAGAAGGCTCGGCCCGAGGGGAGGATCCTGGCAGCAGTCTGACAATGGTGTCGCTGAGCCTCTTGCGGAAGCTCTTGCTGCCCTTTGTAGGGCTTGGGGACTGGGTAGAGGCTCGCTTCGTGGGAGACTTGGCGTCTGACATGGACTCGTTAGGCTCCAAGGTCAGGACGCTGGACGGCTCGCTGTCGTCGGCGATGTCTGATAGCTCTGGCATGCCGCTGGCAGCCAGAAGAACTCGTGGGTTGCGAGACATAGATCGTAGGTGGACTCCAGCCTCTGCGATGGATGCCATGTTGACGTCGATTTCGGTGACACCGCTCTGCATAGCTCTGGAGAGTATAGGGTGGAGCTCGCTGTAAATGGCGTAGCCATTGCCTCCACTCGCGTACTCGAAATCGACGGAGGAATAGTTGCTGAAGCGGCGCTTCAGGGGGACAGTCTTCTTGGTGTACTGGCTCTGCTTGGCCAGGTTTCTCTGCTCTGATACGTCGGTGTATTCTTCGTGGAGGTAGCAGTTTGCAACGTCCACTATGAGACAAAAGTAGTCAGCAAATTGTAGCTCGAGCGTCGTCGCTTTGACAGGGATGTTACAGGAAAAAAGAAACGAGAAACAAACCCTTGGCGCGCATGACGGCGCTTGCCACCTCTGCTCTGGACAGAGGCTCTCCCACCAACTCCAAAACGGCGTCAACCGTCGGCACAAACGAGTTGAGACGGCGACGGTTCGCCTGCTGGGCCTCCTCGAGGTCTTCTGCCACCTCGATCTCTGCTGCGACCCGGCTGGCCGCCACCACACGAGCCACTCGGCCCACCCGCTTCATGATTGTCATGCCCTTTCGAAGAGTCGAAGGGCCAGCCGAGACGGGCACGCGGCACCACGCACGCAGAATGGTCGCTGGCTTTTGGGCGACCAAATTGTCCGCCCACGAACTGTCCAGAAATCGCGTCAGTACTCGTTTCCAACAAGGTGATTCTAACAAAGGCGAGGTGGAAATCGTCGTCGGTGTCGGTGTGATACGCACATCTCTGTCTTGCCCTCCTGGGCCGCCGGGAAAAACGTCACAAACGCCGCTGGGAGAAGATTGCTGCCACGTATCATTAGCCCACGATCAAATTCCAGAATGAAGTCCAATATAGTTCAGCAGCAGGTCTTACTTGTCGACGGGCTCGTGCCCGCTTCCCCATCCGGGGCTGGTCGTGCCGTCCATTGCGCAAAACGGCTGGTTCCTGGTTCCACGATTCGGAGATGTTGTGGTTGAGGCGTCGGAATGCTTCGAATTGTGGAAATTGGCGGGCGGGCTTTAACTGCACGGAGCAGCGAAGTGAATTGCTACCCCACGCAAACGCGTTTAACTGTGAATCATAGAAAAGTCGCGTGTCTTGAAGTGCGTGCGTGAGGCGCGATAAGAGCTGCGAGCCGAAATTATTCAAGGAATTATGGCCCATCTTTTGTTTACATTGGGCCTGAATAGGGATGCAACTGGGTGAGGCTAGTCCTAATAGGGCAATGGAAGGGGTACGTGCTCCCGTAGAGGGGCATCAATTAACGGGCTCGTGACGCGTTAATGGGCTGGCCGTTTGTCAAGAGAAAGATGTACAATTGTTGATTGAAAACACTAAACAATAATAATGGTGAGATTAAATATATAAAATCTTATACAGGGCCTCAATCTCCATTGAAGTAGTGTCAGTTGGCAATAGAGTACGACGTCGATATTAGTTGATGCTATTTACGGATGCTTCAATCGAACTAGTTCGTAGATCCCGCCAACTGCTCCGAATCTACAAGGAAGTGGCTTGCACGGGTTAATGAGACATTGATTGATGTATAATTTGGCGACGAAGCGCAGTGAAACATTGACTCTCTATGACTTGCATTCAGCTCAGACAAAGCCCGCAATCAACGTGAAATCAAGTGTTCACTGTAATAATTCAATGGGTTTCCCTTCTATAACTGCTACATCTGGGTGCCTGTCTCTTCATCATGCAGTACACGCAAACTCAATTGAGTGAGGTAAGCCTCTGCTGACTCATCAGCTCAGCCTTGCAGAAATGCACCAGTGGGGTCTCGCCCCGGCTGCCCCTCTGAAACCCTCCGACAGAGCCTACAGAACTCCCTGAAGCCTCGTCACTGTCCAACGTCATCCCAGTCCTCGTCACGACACGCAGGCAGCACCTTCAGCCTCGCCATATCTCCCCTCGTCGCATCGAAAACCCCCCAACGTCACCGCGTCTCAACTCTTTCACCGCCGATAATCACAGAACGTGGGGAATCAATACGAAGAAAGAGAAGGACGAACCAAGAAATCAATCACCATGAACCGCCTCTTCGGCTCCAAGCCCACGGGCCCCAAGCCCACCCTCACCGGCGCAATCACAAACATCGACACCCGCATCGCCTCCATCGACACCAAGCTCAAGGCCCTCAACGGCGAGCTCTCCGCCTACCAAGAGAAACTCTCCAAAATGCGCGACGGCCCCGGCAAACAAGCCATCAAGCAAAAGGCCCTCAAAGTCCTCCAGCGCCGCAAGGCCTACGAGGCGGAAAAGGACAAGCTCGAGAGCCAGGTCTGGAACATGGAGCAGGCGCAGAGCATGCAGGATAACCTCAAGAACGTCATGACCCAGGTCGACGCCATGAAGACTACGAACAAGGAGCTGCGCAAGCAGTATGGGAAGATTGACATTGACAAGATTGAGCGTTTGCAGGATGAGATGGCGGACTTGCTTGATGTTGGGAATGAGATCCAGGAGAGTTTGGCTCGTGGGTATGATATTCCTGATGAGGTTGATGAGTCGGAGTTGGATGCTGAGCTTGAGGCCCTTGGTATGGAGGCTGAGCTGGAGCAGGAATATGGCGCTGGGGCCGTGCCGGGATTTCTGCAGGACGAGGTCGTGCCCGAGTTTGTTGATGAGCCGCCGCAGACGGAAGAAAAGGTCAAGCAAGCTGCGGGTTAGCATCGTCTTTTGTCAATTTAGTTCCTCTTCATTCAGCATCTCATATTGGTCTATTGTATCGTTCCGTGGCGTGGCTCTCATTTGTCTTCTCATAAACAATAACAGCATCGTCAAGCATAAGTCCCTTCACCCCAACCTCATGGCAGTATCACACTATTTCCAATGTTTCACACCCAAGACTATGTAAATAAAGATCACAGAATAGGCAAAGGTTCATCATGTTTGAGTTTCATCATGCTATTCGTATTTCCTCCCCAGCAGAACAACAAAGTATCTAATGCCATCTACTACCTAATTACCATCCTACCCAAGCCCTGTCCGTAATGTGTCCGCACATTCGAGTAATTACAACATGATACAAACGCCGGGCGAACTGTTGAAACGCCGGGAATGCAAGTTACAGTAATGTAGTCCCAACGCTCTTTTTTTTTCTTTTCTTGTTTTTCTCCTTCTTTTTGTATGAAGCACAAAAAAAACTCAATGATGGATATGATATGCCAAATCTTTGTTCCCCTCCTAAACTCCTCCCGACGATACGTTGCGTTTTGGGCATGAAACGTTGCGTAAAAACCTTTTTGCATTTGTTTCAGTGGCAATCTCCCTGAGCCCAGTAACGCCCTTTAATCAATCGCTGCGAAGAAGCGAGCCACCTCCTCTAGTTCCGGATCGCCGTTGCAAAAGTCCCAGCCGACAATGACGGGCGCCTGGCTACAGCAGATGATTTTGCGAGCATCAAATTGGAGCTTGAAAACGCGTGCCGGAGGATTTTCAGCCGCCACGATGCGCGGGTGTTGCTCTGGAGCTGGTGCGGCGTCTGCCATTTCGACCGTGCCCGGCTGAGCAGTGGCATGTTCGGGTTGAACGATGGGAGGAAGCTGGGGAGGAGGCCCCTGGCCGGGAGGGATGGAAAGTTGAGAAGGCTGGGGTACAGGTGCGTGGAGAGGAGTGGATGGATGTGCCTGTGATGCTGGTGCTGGTAATGGGGAGTATGCCGACTGTTGATGGTTGTTGCTGTTGCTGCCGCCGTTGATGTCCACCGCTGCGGAAGAAGAGGGCCCTGCTATTGCGCCGCCAGGATATCCGGGGATTAGACCTGCGACTCTCCCCTCTATGTTAAGAGGAGCTAGGATGTGGGCGTTGCCGCGAGCAATGAGACGCTGTCTGGCCGACTGGTTGTTTTGTATCGCAATTAAGCCATCCGCCACCACCTGCCTAAGGTGCGATCTGACAAAGGGCGAGGGCTCCCGTTCAATCGCAGCTTGCAGATAGCCATGGTAGATGAGCACGGATGGATGGTTCGCCAGTGCCTGTCTCAGAGCCGCAACTCCAATGGGGACGACCTGGTCTATCATGGCCTTGTAGATGCGCGCCGCCTGGCTGTGCTCCCCGCTTGGGTCGCGGATGGGCGACGACTGCATGCCTTGCGACACCCCGGGATGCACCGGCGACACGGCAATGGCTGCCGACGCAAGCTGAGTGCCCTGGCGATGGGCGTTGGTCAGGGCGACTTGCCTGTGTGCAGCCTCGGCGGCCTCTTCCTGGCGCAGATGGTGCGCAGGCTTCCACACGCCCTCCTTATCGCGCCGCCAGATGATGATGCTCTGGTCATATGAACCAGAAACGATGCGTCCATATTTGCGTCCACCGCCTCCGCCCGGCGGGACTTTGGCACCAGTTGCCTGGAGATCGGCCGGTCGAGAGCTTCCTGCGTTTATTCTCCTAGAGCGACGAATCCTACGGTCACCCTCATGGTCAATCTCTCCTGCCTCGACGGCCTTGAAGTACTCGGCGTCCACTCGCTTGGCCTCTGCCGCATCCTCCTCCTTGCTGTATGGCAAGTCGCCGAAGCCCGCCTGCACTGTTCGGACGAGATGAGCGTGTCCTCGAAGGGAGGCCACCTTGAGGCCGGTCGGCGCATCGAAAATGCAAACTTCGTAGTCGCTACTACCACTCACAATTCGGCGCTCATCAAACTCGACGCAGGCAATGCCCTTTTCGTGTGCTGGGATGGTTTGTGTGCAGACTTGTTCCGGCCAGTTCCATACTTTGATGTGACGGTCACCAGAGACGGAGACAATGGTGCTGCCCCGAACCTGGATGGCGTTGACCGCAGCGCCATGTCCCTCCAGTCTGCCGATGACAGTATAGGGGGGCTTGACAGGAAGCTCCTGGGAAAGATCTGGTTCGTAGCCGTAGGGTTTGACGCTCATGCCGACGGGGTTGACGGCTGCATCTACTTCTCCATAGCCCAAATCTCCGTATCGCAACGGTCGGCGGTTGAAAATCTTGATGGTTTTGTCCTTGGAAGACGTGACTAGTACGCGCTTATCAAACCTGACATTGAGGACAGACTCGCGATGGGCGTTTGTGATCCTCTGCACCAGTTCTCCGGTGGAAAATTTCCAGATGAAGACGTTTGAATCGCTGCTGCCAGAGACTAGGATGTCCTCGGCCGGGTCCGCGTCAAATTGAAGACACAGGACGGAGCCGGTGTGGCCGGTAAGCGGCGGGCGGACCAACCGGCGTGTATGCATATTCCAGACTCGCATCGTGCGGTCTCGGCTACCGCTGACGAGGTAGTTTGCGTCGAACTGCAAGGTATAGACACACTCTTGGTGGCCTTCCTCCGGGTAGCTGGGATGTGGTAGCACAAAGGTCTTGTACTTGCCTAGCTCCCAGTTCGATTCAAGGCGCCGCCTCATGTTATACAGGTACTTCCAGTTGATGCGATATCGCGAGCTGTTGATATCCCAAGTCCAGAGAGTCGACTTGATCATGGATGCCGTGGCGTCGCTTGCCTCGATTGACGGCAGCGTCATCTCGGGGGTGCCGCCGGGCTCTTTGCGCTTAGCTCTGCTTTCCGACGACGACCCAAAACCCCGATCTACAGCCTTGCCCTTGGCAGACGAGAAGCTATCCAGGTGCATATCACCCAAGGAGGGCAGCGTCTGCCTCGAAGCCTGTAGCCCACCGGCAGATCCGAATAGGCTGGCGCCAGCACTGTGGTCGACGATGCTGGGCAGCCTGTCCGGGTCTGTCATCTCCGAGTCCTCGTCGTCATCGTCATTGTTGAGTATGGCACGAATCTTGTTTGGGTGGTGATCCGACGTTTGCATCCTATGCAGATGCCCTATCGAGTTGCTGACGCCCGTGTTGACCCTGACCTCCCACGCATCGATTTCGGTTTGCACAGCCTTCCAGCCCTCAAGGTAGTACAGTCGCTCCCACAGCTTCCGATCCACGGCCAGGTCATACCACGCCCGACAAGTCTGCAGCACACTAACAAGGGATACGGGGTCGAGGAGGCTAAGGATCTTGAGGCAGATTTCGGCAGGAAGATGGCGGATGAAGTCGATGTAAAGTCTCGGGCTCAGACGCTCGACGATCTCGACAATGGCAGACGTTGGAAGCTGGTCCAGGAGCGTCATGGCCAGCCCTGCAGCGACGGAGTCAGTTCAGGGATAAAGCTCATCGTGACCAGCACCGGAAGATGAAGGAAAACTCACTGGATTTGACGGATACGGGGAGGAGCGCGGCGTTTGCAGCCAGCCATTGCGGCAGCTCGAGGGGGGACTTGAGCGTCGCCAGAGTAGAGAGTTGGTCAGCCAGGCCGGTTGGCCCCAGAGGATCCTCGGAATAGCCTTCGTCAGGCTGGTGGGCGGGAGAAAAGGGCCCCATGGCGCTGTCTCGTCTCGACATGGTTTGGGGGCTCAGGCTCAGCCTCGCCCAGATGTGAAGTGAAGCTATCACGCTCGTTGTTTGTCGCTCGACACGGCCGGGGGATTGCGAAGCGCTGGGACGCAGACGGCGGCGCAAACTCCCATATCGAGCTTCAGCTGTCTGGGATTCGGGTGCCAATACCAATAACAGGGCGAGTTGGGCAGGCTAGGCTCGAATGCAGTGGCAACGAGGACGAAAAAGAAAATGTAAGGCAACCAGACAAACGGGAGAGTCAGACGAATGGTCGCGCTGCTGCAGCCCGGGTTGCAGCCTGGACGGAACGACTTCCAAGTCCAATGGCAGTTGAGGCTAGAACCTGAAGGCTTCCGGCGGGGATGGGCCAGTGCTGGGTTCTGCCTCCAGGCGTTGCCAGGCGCTGCCAGGCTCAGCCCGCCGAATCCCAGCGCTGTGGAAGTGCCGTAGTGCCGTTTTGGGGGGCGGGGGGTCGCTTCCGGTTTATTCAGCAGCGCTACAGCGGGCTGAGGTACGGGCTGGGTACTGGCTGGGTACGGGGACCAGGCTGTAAACCCGCGGTGGATGGCCTGTACTGGCAAGGTAGCGCGAGTAGACAGAGTGCCGGACCCGTGACGGCGGCGACCGGGGCTGGCCCGTCCGTTAGTGCTCCAAAACGGCTGCTGCGGGCACTAGGAGGCAGCTGGAGCCCCTGATGTCGGAACTGCTGGAACTGAGGCTTCAAATCCAATCAAATCAGCGTCGAGTTGTTGGAATGGATGGATGCTTTTCTGGCGGTTGATTAAGCTTATTTGGGATTGTAATTTCGACGAGGCGGGCGTTTGTGCTGAGCCGCGTGTAAGATAGCCTCTGTTGATACGAAGCACACAAGATGCCTGTACCAAGACGGCTTGCGACGTCTCAAACGACAAACAGAAATCCATTACATGTAGGTACACGCTTGCTTACACGAGCAAACGGTTACGACGCATTTTGTATCCGTGTGAAAGACGTGCATCTTGTTTGCTCACCCTAGAGACTTGGTCGCCTTCTCTCAGTTGCCTGTACAAGCTCCAACTACCTACCTACATGTGGTGCGAGCGTTCAATCCCTCTTCTCGTTGCTACCAACGCCATGCAGTGCTGTATATATTCCAATATCTCGGCTTCTTTCTGTGTATTTACCAAGATTTTACCCTTCGAATGGATCAGCTGCCGAGCCTTCTCCACAGCTCAAGCAAATCAACCAAGGCTACTCCGTACATGTTGCATGTATTTACCCCATAACCAACTTCCGCACGCTCGGTATTCGTCAGCAAAAGGCAGTGCAGCAAACCGGCACTGGCATGCAGCTCTAGTGTTTGTTTGTCCATTCGGGAGAGATAAGGCTGATGGCTCGCAATGGCCGTTTGGGTACATGTACCTGACTTTGGGCATGCATTTTAGCTCTTTAGGCATATCGGCAACCTTTTATAGACAAAGCAAACGTTGAGACTATCTGCACCTCATACATGTGACCCGTCCAAGAGGCGTCGTGTTGCAGGCTGCCCGCCAAGATATGAAGTGATTGATTACGAGTACTCTGCTGTAAACAAACGCTCAGTACAGCTGCAGGTCCATCCAATTGGCTAACAACTCAGATAAGATACCGTCTCACTAAGACAAAACGCTACGGGCGCGCGTTTCTTTGTTGTTGGGCCGCATGAAGGGTCTCCGTCCTAGAGCTAGTGAGATGCAGCTCAGCCCTACAATATCACCGCCCGTCTCAACTCGTCGTTGCACCTGTTCTCCACCCCTGATTTCAGCTCTTCGCCAGGGTGTTACTTTTTTTTCTTGCTTTTCAATTCGAAGCCATGGAACAGCTCCATTTCTGCAGAGAAAAAGCCCATTGACGTCAGTTCAGCTCGACGAAAATGAGGTGGCTGGCTGGCGATGTGACGGTGAACAAGATACGATCTTTCACCGCCGTTGTACAAATGCCAACAAGCCGAGAAGACGTAATACTATCTGTTGCGAATCCACAAAAAGGCACTCATGTGACCAGATTGAAGTCCATTGGGATTCATTCATACGATAGCAATTCAGGTACAGCACGGAGTAGCCATGCAAGCTATGTTAGCGATGTTCAGCTGAAAGGAGGCTGATGATCCCAGCTCCGGGTAGGCATTACAGTTGGGACTTGGCATCTGAAGTGGCTTTTGACAGGAGTGCTCTATCGTAAGTAGGTACATGTATGCAGTTCCTAATCGGCCATTGTGCCCTCGCTTGCGTCAGGGCAGCCCAGCAGGAGTTGCTCCCCAGTGGTGGATTAGTTTGTTTAGACGTGAGCGTGAAATGTGAAATGTGACGAGCTCTGAACATGGGGTTGCCAGGCCTATTTCTCCGAGTAGAGAGAGCCTTGAGCCTGCGTTGAGCTACTGTACCTACAGCCTACCTGCAGACGCTATTGTTAGATTGGCGTCTCCTTTTTTTTTCTTCCCTTGCCGAGAGCTGTACAGCTGAGAATAGACGACGGATGCCAACATGTACATATTCAAGAGGCATCACTGGTGCAACCTTAGACTAAGGCAGCCTACAGGTAAGGTGATGAAGGGGCAGGGCATGGCGTACGAGGCGTACCGTAGATTAGGTGATGTGATTACATGCGCATACGAGTATCTGGTCAATAGCAATATGCGGAACGCCCAAGAGCTGGAGCTGGAGCTGGCGCAGCTAGTGTACTCGTATGCGCCTACCCGCATCATGAGATATCGGATCCCGTAAACAACTGGTAAGCAAAGCAAAGAGCAGCGGTGAAAACGACTAGCCAAGAAGGGAGCTACCACGATATGTTTTGTCGTGAGCCAGTGCATGGGAGATTGCTACGAGAAGTGTGACGATGCGGATGGCCTCGTGGGCAGTGCTGAGACGCGGGCCGTTGATGCAATGCGACGTCGTGGGTGGTTTTGTTGGTTCAACAACCGCCGGTGGGTGCGACTGAAACAGGTGGGAGGAAGCATGTGAGAAGGGGGAGACTGGCCGTTTGTTTTGTTTGTTTATATCTGAGTGTTTTGGTTGGTTGGTTGATTAGTTGGCGGGAAGAAGAGTTTGTCTCTTGTTTGGTTGACGCTCTGTGAGAGGTTAGAGCCAGTTGTTAAGTCATGAATCTTGACATTTGAAGACGGTAGTATTAGTGAGCAGCAGTTGGTTGATTCATCCATATTGATACAAGCCACTGCTCTCTATTGTCATCATTATCATCAATTCTTATCGCCGTCCTGTGGCGCCAGACAACATCGATTAAGCACAAGGCATGATTTCTCAATTTCCCTCTGGTCGTCCCATTTTAGCCTGGCCAGGCCTAGCGCCAGCTCTGGCCATTGTGAAACAAGACACCGGCGCACTTGTGCATGCCACCAGACCCAAGGGTGCTAGGCAGGTACTGGTACTTGATTCCGTGGGCGCTAGCTGCAGCCAGTCCGAGTCCTCGGTACGAATGCTACACTCTCGCCGTTGCCGCTGCCACGGTGGCAAAAACGGCGCGCTGGCACAAGACATTGGCTGCTCCAACCACCCGCAGGCAAGGGAACGAAAGGCTATCATCACTAACAAGGGAAAATACAAATCTTCAGCTGGAAGAGAACACATTGAAGGCAAAGAAAAAAAAGTAAAAAAGGGTCCCGAAGCGCCCCCCTCCTTCTGCAG
>LVVK01000003.1:1605431-1657455 GCA_002022785.1 Trichoderma guizhouense | reverse complement strand
TCGAGCCTGTCCCATCTCCAACTGGACTCTTTGTCAGGACAGCCTCCATCTTAACTCTTCTCTTCTTCCCTTGCCCCTTTACCTCCTGATCCTGCTGCCTCTGCAGCCTCGGCGTGCAACTCGTTAACACCATCCCCGCACACCGACTGCATAATATCCGACCGGCAGATCGCAACAGTAAAGCTGCGCTGACGAGCATCGCCCTCCAGAGCCAGGGGGGCCCTTTCGATACCCGTCCGAATCCTGACACTGTTTCCCCCCACCAGCAGTGCAAAGCCGTCTCGAGACGTTGCGCCGTTTTGCCATCGCCTTAAACCCGACGAAACGCTCCGTTTAGAGTAGAGAGAAGAGAAAGAAGAGAAAGACAGAAAGAACATCGTACGGAACAAGGGAGAGATAGACGACACTGTTAGACGCCCACAGCCAAGCCGGCCATATAGAGAGAGATAGAGACTTAGAGACCGGGAGCGATCACGATACACGTACACGTACCTACACGTTTCCCGATTCACCGACGACACAACACTGCGTCACATCGTATCCTCTCTTGCCGACTCAACTGCCCTCTCGACAGCCTCGTCGAGACTCGAAACTCAGCCTCCCCGTAGCAGGTCAGCCCGACTGCGGCTCGTGAGGCTCTTACCAGCGCTTGAGCTGCGACGTCCAGTAACTCCCCTGGCGCCGGCCAGACGCAGAAACGACAGGTCGCCGACGGCAGCAATCCATTGAGACAGGCCCTTCGCGTTAAATGACGTGAATCCGTGCTCATTAAGGATCCGCAGCCCACGGACAGTCTTCCGCAAGAAACTCGTTCGCCAAAACCCCCGCCTTCGGCCTGGACCCCCCCTGTTTCCTCCTCTTCTCTGCTTCAACCCCGTCCCCGACTTTTCTCACGCTCGCCCGAAGCCGCTCTTCGTCCCTGGAACTGACCTGACCTGACCTGACCTCGACCCTCAACGACCTGCAAGCCCTAGATATCGGGCCCCCGACGGATGGAGTAGAGAGGTCATGGCTCATGCACCCCTGCTCAGAACCAACACGGCCCCGGTCTTCCAGTCTCATCCAAACGGAGCGGGCGCTTTACCACAACAAAGTATGAGCAGCAGTGCGCCGCGCACTAGCCAGCTGTCTGGATCAACCTATGCTGGATCTTCAACGTCGCTCACCACACTCAATAGCGACATGACTGTGGTTGCCAATGGCCCGGTTGTGGCCACGAGCAACATCATCAACCAGAAAGCCGACGCCTCGCGATCCCTCTACCAGATATGCATCTCCCTCAAGCAGCGCCTGGCCCAGGTGCCGGGCTTCGAGCCCTTCCTCGAGCATCTCGACCCGACAGATCCAGTTGATCCCCTCTGGAATCTCTTTCGCTCTGGCTATCCGCTCCTCGTCATTTACAACACGCTACAGCCGGCAGAGCCGCTGGCCATCGACGATGCCAATGCCAATGCGTCCGACTCCAAAAAGTCCAAAATCGCAATCTTCAAGTTTGTCCAGGCCTGCATGAAGGACCTCCAAGTGGCGTCTTCCGATTGCTTTGTCATTACTGATTTGATGGGCAACGACACGAGCGGTTTTGTCAAGGTATGCTTCTTTCCCCCAAAATTCAAGTAGAACAGCTTGTGTGTCTTTAACGCATAGTGCCCTGTTCTACACCAATTTTTCGACATTTCTCTGTCCTTCTTTTCAGCCTTCTAACACCCAACAGGTTACCCAAGTCGTTAACTACGTTCTTGACCTTGCGGAACAGCGCGGATACCTCCTTCAGCTGCAGCCCTATCCCGATGGCGAGCCTACCGAGGCCGGCGCGGGCTCCAAAATGACCTATCGAGATCACGTCGTCAAGGAACTTGTCGATACCGAGCGAAAATACGTCCAGGACTTGGAGAATTTGCACGACTTAAAGAAGGCCCTGGAGCAGAAGGGAGTGATTCCCGGCGACGTTGTCCACCAGATTTTCCTCAACATCAACTCCATCTTAGATTTCCAACGCCGCTTCCTGATTCGAGTCGAGACCACAAACTCCATGCCTGCGGTCTCTCAGCGATGGGGCCAGCCTTTTGTTACACACGAAGAATTTTTCAGCATCTATCAGCCTTTCATCGCCAATCAGCGCAAAGCGGCGCAGATTGCGAACCAAGTTTTCGACCAGATCCAGCAGTCCGACCACCCCGTCGCGGCCGACTTTAACACTTTGGATGGTTTTCTCCTGAAGCCCATGCAGCGTCTAGTCAAATATCCACTACTGCTCAAGGCACGTGCTGGTTGAACTCTACCTCTGAAAGTATTTACGCATGTTCCTCTACTAACTCGCCATTAGGATCTGGCCAAAAAGACAGAAGAGCAGGAGACAAAGGAGGATCTTCTTGCCGGATGCGAGGCTGCCGAACGCGTTCTCCAGAAAGCCAACGAGGCCGTTAACCGCGACCTTCTCGACGATGCGCTGGAGGAACTCATACACAGAGTTGACGATTGGAAATCACACAAAATTGAGTCGTTTGGGAAACTGTTATTACACGGTGTCTATGGTGTCATCACCGGCAAGAGTGAGCAAGAGAAGGACGTACGTACACAGCATCTCCCGTGCATCTCTCGATAAACAAAAAGCTAACCGTGTCCCCAGTATGAAATTTATTTGTTCGAATGCATCCTTTTATGCTGCAAGGAAATATCACCAAATAAGAGCAAGGACAAGAAGGACAAGGCTCGACAGCAAGGCCCAAAGACGAAGAACAAGAATGCCAAGCTACAACTCAAGGGCAGAATCTTCATGACCAATGTTACGGATGTCGTATCATTGTCAAAACCTGGTTCGTTTACTCATCTTTTTGGGCAAAGGGGGATTTCTTCCTCTCCTTTTTTTTAGCATCTAGCTAACATTTCTTTCTCCAGGTTCTCATAGTGTTCAGATCTGGTGGAAGGGAGATCCCGGTGTCGAAAACTTCACCATCAAGTTCCTCACGGAGGAGATGATGAAGAAATGGGCCAACGGCTTGGAGACGCAACGTAAGGAGAATGCGCCACGGGCCGCCACAAGTCCAGACGACAACCCTACCGATTTCGCTTGGACACGAGACCAGGCCGGCGGGCTCGAAAACCCCTACCTGCAACAGGAAGACGATGACGACGAAGACTTGGGACCCGCGACCGCTCCTGCTCAGTTCCCGATGCCAGCATCCTCCTTCGGAGGCTCGATCCCTCGAACTGCTTCAAGCTCCAACCTGAGAGACATGAGGCAGCGCTCGGTAACGGCAGAGACGTCTCAGTCTCTAGCTAGCATCGCAAGAGCCCCCCCTCCACGATTCCCCTTGCCGATGCCACCACCGCCACCTGCTCCCCTTAGCCTCCAGACTGCAAGCAGCATGACCGTCCCATCGCCGGGAGTTCGTGGCGGGGACAGCTACTTTTCTCCCATTGGTGATTCGCCTGCATCTTCTCGAACCAGCACGACAAGCGGCATATTCCCCCCAACCAGCTACCCATTCCCCAAGACGGGAACTCCCCAACCCGGATGGGATGAAAACAACCGCTACACAGCACCGGCGATGCCACGTGCCCCGTCCCGGGACGGCACCCCCCCTACTGGAAGAAACCCTCGCGGCCCTTCTCTTCCTCCCATGGCGCTCCAGAATGCCAATAGCGCCAACAACGCCAACGGGCAGCAGAGGAGCCGCTCATACAGCACGCCCGATGTGAATGCACAAGGACAGCGGCGCCAGCCCAGCCAGGGCAGCATCCCTGCTGTCCCCGGTATTCCTATGCATCTTCATCCCGCGCACGACAGCTCCATCCCGAGATCGCAAACCGGCTCTCCTCGAAACGATGCACCCGCACCGCTGCGGACGAGCACGCAGAGCCCAGGCAGCCAAGGCCCGCGGATGCACAAGCATTCTCACTCGGGCAGCGTGGGCGGAACCATGGCTCAGTTCCCTACTCAGCCGATATATCCTCGACAGGCTACTCCTGGACCTCCAAACGGCACCAATGGCCTTCGTGTTGACCCTGCAGTGGCCAACTCAAGGACCGTATCGCCCTCTCTCGGCACTGCAACCATGTCTCAAGGTATGCTTGCTCATCACGGCATGATACCTCAGGGCATGATGCCTTCCGGCATGTCTGGGGGTATTCCAAACATGCCGGGTATGCCGGCCAATGGATTGGCAAGCCCCGATGTGGCCCTGCCGACGCAACTCAAGGTCCGCGTCACCTGCGACACTGGAAACTATGTTACCCTCGTTGTTGCCTTTAATATTACTTACCAGTCCCTGGTTGATCGGATTGATGCCAAGCTAGCGCGGTTTACGACCAGCAGCATCGCACAAGGTGCGCTCAAGCTACGTTATCAAGACGAGGACGAGGACTTTGTCACTATCGAAAGCGACGACGACATCCAGATTGCCTTTATGGAATTCCGCGACGGCATGAAGAATGCCTACTCCGCAGGTGTAGGAGAGATAGAGCTCTTCTGCGTCGGCGACATGGCGACTTAAAACTATCCGCGCACCAGCATTTTCTTATTGGAAACCAGAGCACGCTTCTATAGAAGGAGGCGCAATTTACCGGGAAAGCATATTTATCCTACGGATTACCACAGACGATTCGCATGTTTTGGTGTATAGAACCATTGCATAGCAGCAAATCTTTTTCTTTTTCTTTTTCTCATATTTTAGAGTGGCACCAACTGCCATCATATTGACGACGGTCCAAGGCCCAAACAAAAGATACCTCTCGAAATCATCATATAGACACGACACCACACGACATGTGCGATCATGACCAGTTTATTTTATGCTATTTATTATCATCAGACTCCAACTCAGGTCATTCTTTCGCACCTACTCTACACACGTTGCCGATGGCCCGTTGCCATTTTTGCCCAACTTTTTTGGCTCGAACTTTGAAGAAGAAGAAAAATAAAAGACGCACAAGATTTGCTTATGCGATGGACATTCATATTTAACCAAAGCGCCGGCATCATAAGATGGTGCAACAAATACAATCTAGCGAGAACAAGCTATAGCCGGAGGGCGACTCAACGATACATTCTTTCCCATCGATTTTTCCTTTTCTTTTTTTCGCACCCCCCTTTTTTCTTTATCCTCCTTACTACAACAACTATTATTATTATTGGGAATACACTATTTTTTGAGTTGAGCTGAAGTGCAGATTTTATCCAAGCTCTTTTCTCTTACCATCATTTCATGGGATTATATGGCGCTAGTGACAAAGACGGGAGGTTTTATAGGAGAAATGAGAAGGCTATTCACTTTTTTATTCCTTTTTTTTATCTATTTGTTTGGGCGGATGATTTGTTTGTTAGTGTTTTTGTGTTTCCCCCTATGCATACTGATTTTTTGGCTTTGTTATTTTTCTTCTTCTATTAGTTCTAGTCTTTCTGCGTTTCTTCTCCTCCTATGCTTTCTCTTTCCATGTTGAGATGATGGGTTTCTTCGTTGTTGGATGTTTTTTGTGTTTTCTAGTATTGGATAGACAGAGGGGATGATGGTGCAAACAGAGATGGTGATGGAAGTATTTGCGTGTGCTGTGCATTGTGAATGGTGAGAGATGGAATAGATTCCTTCGTATGTGACTTGAAATGTGCCGGGATGTCATTCGTGTGTTGAATAAGAGAAAATGGTAGGTTGTAGATTTTCACAAGGAGGAAACATTTATTGTTCAATCTTTATACAGGATGGAGTGTTCCCATCAGAATATTTATTTGCGTCTGCTACTCGTACATGAACGCTCTATCCGCCTCTGATTTTGCCTTTTATAGCAGCACCCTTTTTATGTCCAGATCTGAGTGTGTTGTACATTTTTACTTTTGTTGATATCGTCCCATCCCAACGCCGGTGAAAAAACCTCGCCTATTCATTCCCTGCTTCTTGTTGCCACTCCTTCCCCCCTCTTTGCGTGTGGTTCGTCAAATGTTCGTCATGTGCTGTGCGTTGCGCATTTTCCCTCTCAAGGAAGAATTTCTTGCTCTTTTACTTTGAAAAGAGCTCTTCCCTCCTTTGTAGTGTATTTGGCCTCTGAGCATTCGAGCGTGGGAATCCCGAGGTTGAGAGCGTTATATCGACTGTCGAATCATACAATGCGCAAAACTCTGCTCCTTTGTTGCAGAGACATAGCCAATGCCTCTAACCTTCCTCCAAATCCTGCCTTTTCCAGCTTTTTCTTTTATTTCTGCTTCCGCGGGCTCGTGACGTACTTCTGCATCCGGGACAGGTGGTAGTTGATCGTGTTCGCGGGGGCCGGCGGCGGAGGGGGTCCGTCCATGCATTTGCGGAGCTGGTTCTCGATGGCGGCGCATCCGGCGGCGTTATAGCCTGCAGAGGCCCAGCATGCTGCGAAATTGGGTCAGCAAACTACACCATAATTGAGATTTTCCTTTTAGAGGGCGAGAGAGAGAGAAAAGGTCATTACCTAGGACGCTGGACATGATTGCGATGCAAGGGTTTTCGGGCTGGCGCTTGGGATTGTGGACGCGCAGCGTCTTGAGCGGGGGGAGGCGGATGGCCTTGGCGCTCCCTGACATGATGGGCGAGTTTAAGGAGGAATTTGGGGAGCGACTGAGGCTGGAGAGGGAGAGGTGAGGGTGGTGAAGCTGGTGGTTTTGGGGATGTAGATGGTCTGAGAGGCTATCAAATGTTTGGAGGGGCGTCACGGGATGGGGCACGTGACGTGTATATAGCAGATTTGTGTGTAGATGGATGGATGTAGAAGCAGATAATGGTGATGGTAATTGCTTTTCTTTAACTGTATCTTTTTTTCTCTCTCTTTTATTTGAACTGATATATTTGCTCAATACAGCTGCGAAATTCGTTAGATTAACAATTCCGATGCCAATCCTGTGCCTGCATTGATAGCTCTAATGCTGTGTTTCCGCGATGGCCTCACTCAGTTGAGAAGAACCAATAATGGCAAGGGCACTTTATTCTCCTTTTGAAAGGAGTCAAAGACAGACACAGTAATTTTATACACGTAGTCGTTGGACTCATTCTAGATATGGCAGATGCAGCTCTTTGACCTCCGTCACTCTTCTATACAGCGCCGACGGATACTTACACCACAACAACTTCAGCTTGGATCAAAGCGAGCTAGGAATGTTGTCATATTTACAAGACAAAGATAAAGCAACCAACAGTACCTATATATAACGAAAAGAGAATAAGTCGATATCTTTAATGCCTGGGTATGTGGGATTCTGATTAGGTACATGCGATTTCGTGTAGAGAAATGACTGGTGGATGAAGCCTAATGGGGTTTGACGAGGAACCCCGGAAGCCATCACCTAAAAATACCTATGAAAATTTACATTCCAGGTGCTATGGGAGATAAATTGCCCTCAGTAACCCAAGACGCCTCTCTCTTAATCCTTCATACTCCATTTATTTGCCCGCAATTGTATATGAAGCGTTGTTTATCAACATCCATTAAACGGCGACGCATGGTATAGATACGGACGAGGAAACAGAAGAATTGGAAGAGAAGCTTCAAAAGTTATTTGCTTCGATGGCCTCAGTCCACGTAGAGAATGGCTTGTCTTTATGGACGGAACCAAACCTTTACAGCGCCATTTCTTCAGACACAAGTCCTACCCTTGAGTGCCAAAGCTGCCCCGGCTCTGCTGATACTATGCAGATTTTGATTGTCGCAAACTCTGTCCCAAATTCTTCAAGGTCTATGAAACGGTGCAGGAGTTCCTATGCATACTGAGACGTGCCTCCGCCATTCAATTTGTGAGGCAAAACTAGAATTAATGGAGAAAATGGCGTAAACCATTCTCAAATAGTATAAACGGTTTCAATTGATCGCCCGTTGCGTATATCAGTCCTCAACGGTTACTCAAACGATACAGAAGCCGAGAATCCGCATGCCAGTATCCGAGCATCACTGTCAGCCCTGGTACTGTAACCAATGCGACTGCATTCAGTTCATTTACACAGACTGAGGGCACACAAGTCGACACATGGAAACATGAACATATCGCAAACTAATGCCCCAGATGACAGTCGGCCAGCTGCACAAGCACAAGTGCAGGAAACATAAACTGGGATTAGGCTCGTTTACTGTTATGGTTATAGCTGAGCCCATGCTCTATGACAAGATTCCGCTTGTTTCATGTCAACTGATGTGATTCAAGATGTGGCATTTGGAAGTTGAAGCCTCGCAGGGTTGGAGGCTCAAGCCTGCAGCATGTGAAGCTGGACATGAGAGCATTGGCGATCCAATGGTTTGAAGTTTAGGGATTATAAATCATAAGAAGTATTACAAATATTGCACGTAGTGCATACGAATTACAAGCTGGCTCATTATTCTCAAGTCAATCATATGTGTCAACACGATTATAAACCAGTTGTGTATTGGAAGCCCTGCTGTCAACAACGGCCCTCGAGCCTTTATGCATCCATATAACCTGGACAGAGAAACTTCAAGATCCACATAAGAAATCACCGTGGCTACTTTAAATATGCCTTTTCAACGCCAATAACAATAATGCGCACACAAAGCCCATGAAGCACCAACGAGAGAGAGATCTCTTCTACATGTACTTTTCCATCATCCCACCACGTCAAACTTTTCGTCATCGCCCTCGGCCATGTCCACGTCGGCTGCTGGCCTAGAAGTGAAAGCTGCCCAACCGGTTCGCACAGGCACATTAGGTGTCTCGGTCTTGGCTGGCTTAGGGGACGCTTTTGCAGCGGGTTTTGCAGCTGGCTTTGGTGCCGATTTTGCAGCTGGCTTCGGGGCTGGCTTTGCTGCAGGTTTCGCTGCCGGTTTCGCTGCCGGCTTTGTGGCTCTTGAAGCCCGAGGTGCTGGCTTCGCTTGCTTCACTGGGGCAGCAGGCTTCGGCGGCTCTTCTTTGACCTCTTCTTCTTCCTCTTCCTGCTGCTCGCCCTCTGCTTCTTCTCCGCCTTCTTCCTCTTCACCGTCGTCTTCCTCATCGTCTTCATCATCATCGTCGTCGTCGTCATCATCGTCAGAGGAGCCAGATCCCTCGCTCTCACCCTCACTACCGGGATCATAGTCTTCTTCGTCCTCGTCCTCGTCATCTTGTAGCTGCTGCTCAGCCTCAAGTTGTGCGCGTTCCAACTCCGTCATGCCGTCTCCTCCCTCGGCAGCCTCGGCATCACCGTTTTCTGCGTCCCCTTCCTTCTTCTTGGGGCCCTTGTTTTCAGCCAGCTGCAACTTCGCCTTCCTCTGCTCAGCCATGCTCCTGTCTTGGAGGTTATTCATCTTGATGTAATCGTCAATACCACCATAATTTTGCTGATCCAGCATCCCAAATTCCAGCTCTTCCGTCTGACCATCCTCCTCGGTGAAGATTTCAACCACAATGTTGAACGTGATCTGAAGAATGTTGGTGTAGCTGATTGCGGCAATGCGATTGGTAGGAATGAAGATGAGCGGCTTCTTGAATCCCCACAAGATGCCGTTCTCGAGAAAGAAGAGGTAGCCGTCCTTGGAGCCCCTGAAGCCACTGACATGGACTGCGGCTTCGTTGGGTCGATGAGGTTGGCGAACCATGCTGCGGAACTTGTTTGGATCGGCAGAGACAATCTTGACAGCACTGCCGGCTGCCTGTAATCGCTTGGTCAGGGCCCAGTGGAACAAGGACTTGTAAGTATCTGATACTGCAGCCGCAGCCCCGGCTTCGGATCCCCCAATAGTTCCCTGCTTCGGAGCAGTGGCAGGAATGGTAAAGACGAATGGCTCAGCGGACGGGGGAGTGCCTGTTTTGGGGGGTAAACAAGTTCCCTTGGGGAAGAGAATGTAGTTGTGTTGAACCTGGGCCTTGTCCGGCACGGGAAGATAGAAGGCATATTCTGTCAAGTTTGTCAATACAAAAGATGTACCATTGTTGTTTTGGGGTATCTGAATGAAGAAAACGTACCAATATCTCTCCAGGCATAGCTGACGCCTGGAAGGGGAGCGGTTGTCCCAGGGGCTCTAGCATATAAGTGATTTGAGGTGAAGCAAATCTCCAGCTTTTTCCTCTGTGGAACCGACACAGAAATCTCCTTGATCTCCAAGAGAACCGCCTCGTCTGCCGCATTTGACAGCGCTACCTGGCTGCTTGGGCTGCCATTTGCCTGCTCAGCACCGACCTTCCTCCTCTTCTGCGCCGGCTCGCCATTCTCTTGCAATCGTTCGTAGACGTGATCGGCAATGTCGTTGAACAGGGAAATCTGGCCAGGGGAGTCTAGGACATCTATTAGCAGCTTGATTCGAGCTGGGTTTTTGGCTTTAGGCCAGCACTGTATATATACCTGCAGCCTGGTTGATTCTGGCGATGATATCTGGCCGAGACTGGAAGATTGCGTCGATCCGCTTGGAATTGAGTGACGAGGCCATTTTGATACAGCGAGAGGATTTACGGCCAGGAGAAAATTCGCTGCAATGGAGGCGAATCGATGGCAGAATCAAAGTCGCGTTTGAGGCTTCAGCTTCAGATTATTCGCCGTCCACTGACGCGACTTTGCAGCTGCAGCGACGTCAGGTGATTAGTCATCCGGATGCCAATCCCCCGCCACAGCTATTGGGGGAGCGTTTGAGTCTCAGGCAACAACTTAGACAAGCAGTGCGTCTATCAAGTCTATCACTATCAAAGCATCTCATCTCGAAATATCCGCTGATGAATTCATGATACATACACCGCCATAACGAGGACGAGCAGCGGCTGCATCCCCGCTGGACACTCGCAGCAATGGCAGCTCCTTTCCCCAACCTGTACACACACCGAAAGGTTGCCGAATCGGCCGCCAAAGCCTGTGATATCTGCTACAAGCCCAGCTCATCGGTGCTCATCACGCCGGATAAAAAGGTACCTCCTCAATCTGAATCCCCGGGCTGGCACATGGCTTAACGCGGCTGGCCTAGGACTTCTTCTACATCTGCCCTCTCCACCTAAAGGATCGGTACTTTTGCACTCCCAAGATTGATGAAGAGGCCATTAAGGCCAAGCGGGAGAAGGACTTGGCCGAGGAGAAGGACAAATTGATGAAGGAGTACCAAGAGAAGCAACGCAAGAAGAAGGAGAAGGAGAAGGAAAAGGAAAAAGAAAAAGACAAGGACAAAGACAAGGATGAGGGGAAGGACAAACACAAAGAAAAGGACAAGGACAAGGACGCAGAGAAAAAGGAGACAAAGGATGAATCTGAATCAGTAAGTTGTGCCTGGATGAGAGCGTTGAATGGCTCTTTAAAAGACGATCAAGTGTTGACAAGATATCAGGACAAGAATGGTACAGAGACTCCAAGGGAGGAGGACGAGCCTCGTGTCTTTGAACTCAAGATGTGAGTGCTTGTACGGAAGCTCACTTTGCTTGCCATCATAACTCATACCTTATACAGTTCCTTCTATCAACAGCGTCTGCAGCGTAAACGCCAAGCCGAAGCCGCCAAAAGAGACCGCGAGAGAGCATCCCAACCCAATTACTTCCCATCTGTGCCAACCGAGCCACCGAGAAAGTAACTCACAGCTCATCACGCGGGTCGAGCGGGATCATCTCTCATCGTCATCTTCTTCCCTGCCGCCGCCATGGCCCAACCTGTCATGACAAATTATCTTCAAAACTCCGTGATAACAGCTTGCCGAGTGCTATTCGCCTTTCCCTGTCTGAACGGACACAGTAAAGGGAGTTGCGACATTGACAAAAGGCCACACTCGGTATCTCCGAAGTTTCGGTCCTCTAACTTGCTAACGATTAGCGCATTTGTCCGCAAATTCCTATTACTTGACATCTTCTCTTCATCGCTCTGAGTAAATCATGTCATTTTTACTCCCATTTGGAATATTCATCCTCATCAAGTCAGATGTTTAGCATGGCTGAAACATGGCTCAATCGTCCGCTCTAGCGGCAGTCTTGCGCCACGAAAAGGGCGTGCAAACAGGCCATGGTGAACCGTTCCCGTCAGCATCTCATTTCCAATTTCAACAGGGCCAAGAATAGAGATATAAACGCAAATAATACGAAGTAACCAATCATCAAGTCTGCTGATGGGAAAGTTTCTTTTTCAGTAATAACAAAAACCTGGAGAGCATGGTGACGAGTGTTTGGTTCGGTCCCGAAACGGAGTTCTCAGTTGCCTCGCTGACATCGACTACCAAATCGGGAGTCTTGCTAACTACGGAAGCTGGTGATCGATCCGTCTGAAAGCTTACTTGTATTACGGAGTAGCACTACTTGTGCAATACAGCGCATAGCTGCAGTTCGTGACAGATGGGGAGCCTAAAGCAACATGATGGTGGCAGCTTTACTAGTGCTTACACTTGCGGTGTCCCTACAGCTTTCCCAGCTGCATCTTTCTGCCACTGTGGTTCCAGCCAGGGCTGAAATTACACGCCCTCCACAGGATGAAATTCCGCAGAAAAAGGAAAAGGAAGCTGGAGGGGGGTGTGGTGTGCCCTCTCATCCACTGATTTGCTCTTCTCTTTTTTTCTGCATCATATGATTGTTGATCCCCAGAGCAGAGCGGTCCAAGGACGAGGACGACCGGCGTTCCACGGAAAAGGCTCCGAGGCGAGGCTGCGGGCGTCGAAAGATGATGAGTTGCAGGAGCTCCAATTATGGCCATCGGCGACCACAAGACAAACTCTAAAGCCTCTTGGTCCCCGATTCCCACCAGAGGGGCTTTACGACCTGTCAATTTCAAAGCGCAAGGCTCAGAGGGCAATCAATACTCGTAACAGGCCAGTGAGGCCCGGGCACGATGATGGAGTGGCTGCAAAGGACTTACAGGTACGACTACCGAAGGTGCGTCCCAAAAACTTGGCCCATGCGCATTGCCGTCGCTCTCGCTTATGGATGTACGAATATGCTACGGGTTACAGTCCAGCCGGCGGACGGAGAGAACTTCGGAGGAGTGCTGTTAGCATCCTTCCAAAGCTGTCTGTCTGTGAGAGCCCGGTCCCAGCTCCATGCCTGTCTGTCTGTCTGTCTGTCTGTCTGTCTGTCTGTCTGCGCATGCACCAGCTCAGTCAGCACATCTCGCAATCAGATTCATACACCCCTCCCCGCCAGCCAGGCCAAACTGAAATTGAAACCCCCCGTTGCCGTCGACAGGTAGCAATGCTCATTGTGCAACCCTGCTTGGCGTGCTGACATGGAGACGTCGACGATGCCCTTTCCGGCTGACTCTGCATACACTGGTGCTAGTTGGAGCAGTAGCAGTACAGTACGATACCACTAAACTCGGTACTCCGTACTCCTGGTATGCTGTAATCTGGGGAGTTTTGGGATCTGCCATTCCATTGTCCCGCACTCCGGCGGCTGTTTCAACCATTGGCTGCCAATCTGGCGGCGGGACTTGGCGCATGCCGTCGCAACTTTTGCCCATTTGCAAATTGGTCGCTGCAGCGCCTCACCAGCCAATCACCAATGTCTAAGTATCCGTCTTCTATCTCGGACGTCGCCTTTATTACCAAGAGTCTTTGTCATTTTCCACCCTCGCCCTGGAACTCTTCGTCTACAGCTCTACAGGTACGATATCCCTGAGAAGACTCAGATTTCAGGCTCCTGACAAGGCTCTCATCATTACCGACGACCAGATCATGTCAGTCAGTCAACGGCAGTGAGCACAGAAACTCAAATCCAGGGCCATGCGCGGTTGCTAATTTACCCACTTGATTGGTAAGAATGTGGTGGACAGATTAGCTGACCCGCGGGTCGTGCTCTACGGATATGTTACGCGGTTCAAGCATCCAGAGGAGATGGCCATGGGGGGAAAGGGCCTGCAGAGATTCACGCCCTGCGAGGGCCCGTGCATGACCCATTACCAGCCTCTCTGTGTCGGGGGAGGGCGTTGAATACCGTTCTGATGGACGGGCGTGAAGACGTGGCCTTGTGGAGGTGCAGCATGTTGTCCCCGTCACACGGTCCGAGCTGTCATCGATGGCAGACGATTCGGTGCATTATTGAAAGGACCCTGAAAGGAGACTCCCTTGGCCGGTACATTTATCGGTCGGCTAATTCTCCATCTTAGACATGGAGACGAAGATATGGTCCTGGGTTGCGGTGGGCTACTAGCTTCATGCAAGCAAAGATTGAAACAAGACGGGCTTGAACCTTTGGAAAGGAATCTCCTCTGGTTGTCTCTGGCTTTTTCCTCTTTGGGATCAGACAGATCACTCGCGTTGGCCCCAAAACTACCCCCCCCCTTGGGACTCAGTTGGAGTTGACTTGGCCTGTTTGGAATTTTGAAATTCAAGTTGCTTACGCCAGCGGGTCATGCGACAAAGCACCTCAGGATCGATCGCAAATAGTTGCTGAAGCAGCTACTGTATGCCTCTAGGTTTATCCTTTCGGGATATCCATCGCCCAGGAATGCAATGCAGGTCGCCCAGAAGATCGAGATTTCATGGGGGAGAAGGGAAACAGGCCCTAATTGCCCGCACTGCATGGCGAATGGGACACACGCACACACCCCCTTTGCGCCTCCGGGGTCACCGACGATCCCAACTGCGTGGTTTCATCGGATCCTGGTGGCTTTGTAAGACGCCTCCAAGGCAAAGAAAAGGACTCGAGGGGGTTAGGTAATACGCTTGCGCGAGGAGGCTTGCTGTTAGGCCAGGTTCAACTAAGCGACCATGAGAGAATAAGCAGGCAAAAGGGAAAGTTTCTAGAAAAGAGACAAGGGTTCCAAGACTAGCTCAAGGGTGCCTCGAAAAGCCCAGCGGACTTGAAGAGTAATATCGTCAATGTCATTGTTGTCAACAGAGGGGTGTGTTTTGTTTCGGGAAATCGGGCAAGCCCTACTCGGTAGGACTCGACGGCACTTTTTTTCGGGACTACATCGTTGTCGTGGACTTGGCAATGATGAAGGATGAGAGAAGCGAGACCAGAGATGAGAGAGTTGCGATGATAATCTCACGGCTCCAGGAACCATACCATACTCGCCCGGGACATGGTACTTCCGGCAGGATTATCAAACAAGCGTGGCTCTGGCGCTCTGTGCTTGTCTTAGCTTCACACCCAATCACGAATCAGGCCCTTTTTATTCTGTTGCCTGGAGCGAAGTCATATGATGTTTTTGCAACTCCCGTTCCAGACCAACGAAGACAACATGTGTATACGGATGACAACGATAGGAAAATCGAAAGCCTAGGGGACTGATAAGGCCAAGACAAATGAGGATCCAGTCACTAGAAGTGGGGGTCAAAGCAAAAACCCAAGCTTCGACTATCCAGGTTATTGAGCATCGGCGTACAGAGAAGCAAACTATTGGACGCTACGCTAACAGACTATTATGGATACTTGGTGTTGGATCTTTGTTTTGCCTCTTGTATTTCGTTACAAATGCCAAGGCAGGACGGTCGAACTCGGACAGCCTCGTTTTTCTTGTTTTCTCATCATTGTCTCATGCCAAGTGACCAGCTTTCTGAGTGTAGAAAGATCAACTCTTGGCATAAACATAGGCCGATTGGTGGACTTGGACTATTGCGATTGAGCGAGAGCCGGATAGCTCCAAAGCCGAGCCTTTTAGGTCTGATGTGGCGGCCGATAGCGGCCGAAAGAAGTAAAGACGGCACTTTCAACACCAGTAAGCACGGCATCAAGCTCCTCTGGGCTGTTTACACGCACAAAAGACCCGTGGCTCAGTACGCTATCCCACCGGTGGTCTTTTGCATCTTGTTTTTTCTTGCTTTGAAGCTCCGGAGGGATGGGGGGGCTGAGCAGCCCATCAGGAATTAAACGGTCCCTTTTGGTCCCGGATGTCGGCCCCGATCGGACCGCGGACGGGCCGGGTTCGTATGCCCACATCCCTTGACAATCCTAACATCGTGCTACTTTCGTAGGGCGAAGGTGCAGACGACGACGCACTCCCAAAGTCGCCGACGGAATATCACACCCGCATTGCCGGGGGGAGAGCTCTTTCTAGCCTTACTGCTGGCCTCATAAGGCTCGCGCGGGCTTGGGAGGGGTGAAGGGTCCAGTTCCGTGCGTTTTTACATGGGCACGACAAAACAAGGGACTTGGGTTATGAGCCATCATGATAGCCTCGCTATTTTTTAACTGAAAGGGGATAGGGCGGGTCTTTCTTGGCTTGCAGCGTCTGCCGGCTTTTGACTTATAACGGCGAGAGGGGCAAAGGTCCAATTTCTGACGGTGGAAACGCCATGGCTTGTCAGCTTCTAATCTGTGTCAAATGCCGGAGAATTACTGACATGATTTGTTTTTTTCTTTTTTTTCTGACTATTTTTCAGCTTTGGTCATCATCGAACGAAAAAGTATAATAGTGCTGTAATCACATCATGCCATCTGGTGATGAATGGAGCCCCTTGTTAAGTAATGGTCTAGAACTGTGCCGTCTTGGCGGCCTAATGCGTACAAGTGCTGTCGCTTCTTCTCACGGGCTTTCCTTTCTTTTATCCAAGTACCCGGTTAGGAATATGGTCTGATAGAGAACGTAAAATTGAGATATATTGTAGGCGAAGTAGGCGAGGTAGACGACAGGGCAGCGCTATTGAATTGTTTATTCTACGGAGCCTAAAGGGGGGGCGCGGCGGCTTATGCTACGGGAAGATAGATATAGAATATACGGCTAGTATGGTATGATACAAGGGGATCTGGCGATGCTGGATAGGCCGGAGTTTAAGGAGTATGCTTAAGCCGCTGACAGAGCAAACAAAATGGTGATGATAGTAATCAAGCACTCCGGAGTCCGGACAAACTCGCCCCCCCTGATGATGATCCCCGGTGCCCTGCCGTGTCCTGTCTTGGTAACTCACAAATTCCCGTTGCCGCCTCGGCCAGGAGGCATCCGCAGAGGGGCCCTGGACAGCTCCTCGTCGACCCTCGCCTTCTGCAGCGAAAAGGCCGGGTCCTCGCGCGAGCCGCACGAGCACGGAAAACCCTTCCAGTCGTACCGCCCCACGCCGGCGCCGCATTTGGGGTTCGGGCACGACAGCCGGCCGCTCAGCTCGCCCTTTTCCAGCTCGGCGCGCATCCAGCTGAGGGGCTCGATGAAGAAGTGCTGGCAGGAAGATGCAGAATCGTCACGGGGTTTGTGCGGCACGATGAAGGGCGCCGTGGCGAGGATACGGCGGCACTTTTTGCAGCGGAGCTTCCTGTCCGGCGTGGGGGCCGAAGACGAAGACGAGTCTGACGGCTTTTCGGTCTGCTCGTCTTCGAACCAGAGCTGTGACGGGGCCTGTCCTACGGCGATGCTCTCTCTGGCGGCGCGCTGGTACAGCCAACGCTGGTAGATGGGCTGTGTCTCTATATCGCCGTCGGCGGGACAGCCCATCTGCCACCAGAGGTCGAGCTGTTCCATGAAGCCCGGGTTGGGCTCCGCAAGGGGCCTCGTCTGTTTGATGAGGGCGAGCGCCGCACGGACGGGCTCGGCGACGGACTCATCGGTTTCGGGGCCTTCAAGAGTAGAAGCCAGCTGTGCGCCGGCGGGACCGGTGAAGCGGTCCGGGAAGCGCCAGAGGAGGTAGGCGATGAGGGCGGAGATGGAGCGGGACTTTCCGGCTGCGCAATGGACGAAGACAGCGCCTCGTCGGGAATGGCTCTGCGGAAGAGGCTGATCTGATTGTGAAGCTGGTGCTGAATCTGATGCTGATGAGCCTGATTCCTTGGAGTCTAGGCTGATGCGGTCAACCGCCTTCTCTACTGCGGCGACATCGCTGCTGCTACTGATAGACTTTTGGTGCCGGCTTCTCTCGCTGCGGAGGCCTTCGTCGATGAACTTGACGGCTTTGGGCAGCTCGATGAGAAGATCCTCGTCCTCAACGTCATCAATATCGATGAGGAGGTGCTTGAAGGGCTTGCCGTATTCGGAGAATGGCTCGTCCTTGAAGTTTTTGAGGTTGCCGGGGTTGAAGGAGACGAGGGAGAGGACGTGTGTGATTTTGCGGTCCAGGAGGGACTGGGAGCGGCGGAGGGCCCATAGTCTTTTTGTTTGTGTAAAAGATTTTGTGGTTAGCTGTGATGTAGGAGTATATGTATGAGCATATGAGTATAGTATATATATATAACATATATACACTTGTATATGAATCATCTCATCTCATGTAGGGTCCAAAACCACTCACCCTCCGACGTAGAGATTGGGCACCCCCTCGACTGTGCTCAATGCCATCTCGACAACACTCATCTCCAGAGCCTTGTGCTCCTCCACCTCCAGCTGGTGGCCAAGCTGCTCCCTCTCGCCCTCGACAGGGGGCACGTCGGCCGGCAGCGGGGCCGATTTATCTGATGACGAGGCCACGATGGACGGAGGTTGACCGGCTGTTTGCGGCCTGAGAATTGGGTGTAAGTTGAGGGTTCTTGATGGACTGTATGTGATGGATTGTGTGAGAAGAAATGAGATTCTGTATTTGTTTTGAATCGAATCGAGATGTCTATGTTGTATGTCTGTATGTCTGGCTCAGATGATGGTGGAAGAGGGGAAAACTCTGCTTGCTGCCTGCGACGGAGACTTTAGCCGCTCAGGACCGAAGATGCAATGAGACGTCACAGAGCTGAAACAAACAAACGTCAGTCTATGAGATGCAAATCAGTTGGAAAATCGTGTTCAAGTGGTTGAGTCGGTTTTGCGTGGTTGGTTGGTTCATGAAGCAGCAATACAATGTACACACATCAAAACCAACTGCAGCCTTGAATTTCGCCTTTCGTCTGCACCGCCACACATAGAAATTGCACCGCCACACATTCCCCTCCTCTACCAAGTCTTGGTTCTCCTCAGCCTTACAGCAGGGCTACTGGCTCAGCCTCGTTTCCGCCACCCACTAGACTATTGGATGCCATGTACAGGTACCGTATCGCCCATACTGTATCCCGCTGGACCGTAATAGAAGCCACTGCAGTCAGCCTCCAAATGCCCTGTAGCAGCAGCATCGCACAGGTGCTACAGCGCTATGCCCAGTGCGGCCTCGGCACGCTCTCTCCCCCCCTCATTCCAACTGCAGCTATCCTTCGGCTATTTCGCCGGCTCCTTGTGCGATTTACCTAGGTACATGTACAGGTAGACTCTTACAATATTACATGTACACACCCTCTCACTAGCACAATCCGGCTCTTGAAGCGACTCGCCTCGTCATCCCTTTGCATGCAAGATGATAATGGTACGATGACAAGTACCAGCACAAGTACAAGCATCTCTGATTGATGGCAAATAAATAACCTCACAAGATGGAAATCAATGGCTGCTATACAGGGGGGTTGAGCCACTAGAGCTCATCACGCCCCCCCTCCCATCGCCCGATAGACCAGCATCGGTGTGGAATCTTTCATCGCCGCATGATATTTGGTTCATCCCACTTGAACCACGCCCTCGTGGTCGCTTGTCATTATCATTTGATAAGATCATCGAGGAAAGAGAAGAGTTCGGGCGAACTCGTCCGTGAAGGATACGTGTATGTACATCTTTCCATGTAAGTCAGGTAGACGATACTCGTATCTAATGCGGTATGACAGCAATATCAAGGCCTCTCTATATTTAGCAAACACCGCAAACACCGCACCACCGCACATACATTCACACACACACAACTCCATCATCAATGTAACTCGATGAGTATGTAAGCGCCTTATCCTTGAACTACGTGACCTCGTTACACACATGCACCTGCCCAGAAGCTTACCGGCACAAGCAAGATGAACACCGGCAACACCAAGAAGCAGAGCAAGGGGGGCGTGAAGACGCACAAGATGCAACAAGGGAGGTTGGCTTACCCAAAGCCCTACAAATTCCTAAACCGGTAATGTAGCCCTCTCGGTTGGAATACCCGTACAGAGTTGATATACCGGTGCTGATATGCCGGTGTTCAAAATCCTTTGGTTTCTCTTTGTCACTTTTCTGCTTATCCCACGCCCTTCTTACAGAAGAGACCTTAACGAGGCAATTTTCCTTTTTCAATTCAGATGATCCCAAGGGCGTTGATGCCATATGATCGTCTCTTCGTGGTCCTTTATAGACGCCTCGTAAAGGTGTTAGTTGGTTGAACTTGGCGTAAGAAGTAGGCAAAAGCGAAAAGAACGAAACACGAAACACGAAAAACACGAAAAGGAAGCTAAACACAACACGAAAGACTTTGGCCTTTTAATATGCACTCATATCTTCATCTGGCAGTGATCGTGACTTATCTCCGAACCATCTCCGTACCCATCGGCGATATTAGATTAGCCGCTCCTACTTGTCCGAGGCACAATAGCTCCTAATATTGGAATCAAGGGGCCCCGTTAATTACACGAGACTATCGTCTCTCTCCTCCCACTCACCGTCCGCCGTATCGGCGCCGCCAATACGGAAAGCTCCGCATAATCTAGTCGCCAACACGGAGAGCTCCATACGTACGTGTAATCGTAGTTCGCCCGACTCGTCTCGTAAACTATTCCAAATCCATACACAAACTCCAGTCCCTTGGCACCATCATCGCCATGACATTCACCCATAAGCCTCATCCTCACCATATCCAACAGAGGGATAGTCCATTCTAAGGAGGGGAGGGGTGTTTGCGAATACTATTCAAAACGGAGCGGATGTATTAACTCCTCCTCAGCTCTGCGAACTGGTGTACGCAATAGGCAATCCATCCGACCGACCCAGTGACATTCTCTTCTTGGCAGGACAAAAAGTCAAACGCATTGATTGGGAAAATATAACGTACAAAGTAAGCATATAACATTAATTTCCGCTGCGCCCCAGCTCCAAACTGACAAAGAAACAAGGAGAAACTAGCGCTAACATGACAAAGAGACTTTACTTGTGGAAACCAGCAATAGACTCCGAAAAAAAAAAATCCAATACCAAGCCTCGGCCTGTCATGTTCTTCCTTGTCCTTTCCCCTCTCCCCCAAAAAATAATCAATTCGAATTCTAAGAAAATAGGTCCCCAGAAAAAGATCTTCGGGCTGGGCTATTACTGGGCTACACTGGGCCGTTACGAGTAAAGATTGCTGCTGACAGCCTTTGCTAGTTCGAGAGCCAAGAACAGCTATCCTTTTAGTTTCAACGGCCTCTCTTACTTACCTCTTACCACATAGTAATTTCTATCCCAGACTTGGTACTTGTGCACTTTCCTATTTCTCATCAGCCACAAAGACTATCGGAGTAATAGTCTTACGGATACTCCAGAATTACTCCAAACGAAGAAACCCAAAACTCCAAACCCCCCTTTGCGCCACCAAAGCCTCTCAGTCAAACCTTTACAATGCCGTCCTCGAATCCCGGGCGCCAGGACAAGCGAACAAGAAAATAAAAAGCTCTCCAGTTGTCAGCTCCGTTAGTCCCTTGTACCCTGTACCCTGTCCCTCAAGCCAATCAACTGCACCAGGCCTGGTACATGCGACATGGCCCTTTCTTCCCTTCCCTCGCTTCAGCGCCACTATTTTCCTTATACGGACTTCTCTTTTCGGCCATCATCATCTGCATGGGACTGCTGGGAAGTAACATGTACATGTAAGGTGCAGTGCAGGTCAGCAATTCCAAGCATCGCTGAAAGGGCTGATCCCGGCTCGTGGACGTGGGAAACAACCTGTCGGTATTACAACCCTTGAATCTTTTGACGCTGGCGGAAAAGCAAAGCGAAACACGGAGCAAATTCAATACCCAAGATAGATCCAAGGCCCCTCGAGAAATCAATAAGCCCCATGTAGTTGTAAGCGAAAAGCCGCATGCTGCGCTGTCCAGGGCACTGTATGCTGTAAATGGGTCAATATTAGCAAGGCCACTCTCTCTACATACTCGTACACAGACCAACTCAAATACCGGTACCATCAGACAACAAAGACAAAATAGCATGCCCGGAGACATGAGAGATCCCGGCTTCCGATCCCTCGCACTGCCCAAATCTCCTTGAAGTGGCAGCTCCCCTCCCGGAATTGCCCTTCTAAGCTGTCTCTGCTCTGCTCTGTCTCTGCATGGGTTCTTCCCTGGCCCGTGCCCTGCCTCTTCTTACAGTATCGTATTGTATTTGCATTTCTCCTTCTGTGTCTCTCTCTTCTCTGCTTACCATATCCATCTCCATCTCGTCATGTTATTCATCTTTTTGTCATCACAATCCCCCTCCCTCTACTCAGCACCCAAAAACCCCAATAATAAGATCGCAGGGGTGGAGGAAGAAGACCCAAGAAAAGCAGAAAACAAAAAAAGAAACACACATGGCTATCTATTCCAGTAACTAAGTAAGCCCATCAATCACTCGCAATATTCCCGCAGCTCGAACGCGCCAGCACAGAAACGTAAGTAGCGTCTTCTTCTCCCCGTCCGTCATCTCGTCATCCGTTACCTCAGCAAAAAAAGCTCAAGATGCCGTTCCAGTACGAGGAGAGACAGACACAAGACAGACACACCAAAAAGCTCAAGCCAAGCCCAAGCCCAAGCAAGCATCGGCAAACCTGCCCTTGGGATCCACCCCAAGATTGCATTGGTGCATTGAATCCTACACTGACCCAGGACTGTAAAGTAGCTACAATAATACATACAGTACGGAGTACTCGTAAGTTTGTTTGTATATACTGTAACGCAGCAGCCATTTCGTTCTTTGTACTCCATACATGCGAACAAGTAACGTCCTACTCACCGTCGCCGCGCCTCGCAGCAGGCCAGAGTAAGACACTCGGTAGTACAGCACAAGTATGTGTGACTCGGCCATGTCAGTTTTGGTCCAAGTATGCATAAAAATCTGGAACCCAGCTTATGCGCGCGTGCTTTTTTTTTTTTGCGTGCGTTGAATCCTGTCGGGTTTAACATGACAAACACATGCGGGAAGGGGAGGGGATGGGGATGGAGGGAGAGCCTTGTTGATGAATGAATCATATTGCCATTTTTTTGGTTCGTATCTAAAATTTTGATAAATCGTGCCTTGAAACCCATTTTCAAGACTTTTTTTTGTTTGGATGTCTTTAAATCACTTTTTCTACTTCATTTGGCCTCCACCCCTTTTCGGCATTTGTCTGCGTCCTCGTCTTCCCTCTTTCGCCGGCCGGATCCTCCTCCCAAACCCCGGTGCCTTTCCCCCCCTCCCTCCAATTCGCAGCCGGATCGTCTGGGGCCGAAAAGGTCCGTAAAAGCTATTGATGAAACCTCGTCATCCTTTGTCATACACGCCCATGGCATCAAGGCTGTACTGTAGCAGAAAGAAGAAAAAAGAAACCCATACACGGGCGAGGCAAGGAATGAAACATCTTTTTTGGCTGTTCCCTCGCTCGCACATGTGTGGCACCACTTTCAGGCGGCTTCCCATGCCTAGCAGCAGCCCGTCCCAGAGGGCAATCTGTATGTCAGCTGTTCCGGTCTGATCTCTTGCCAATGGGCATCCCATGTCTCGTTCGCTGGGCTCCGTCACACGACGGCTGGCTGAGCATCTGCTGTCCCCCTCCACCTAGGCCGAGGAGGGTAGGGCTTGGGGCCAGCCCGTGCCATGTATCTGGGACCGGGGTCTCATGCCTCAGCCCAACCAGAGCCCGTTCATCGTCAGCCACTTGCGTACAGCCCAACCTAGTGTGAAATTTCGCTCGGGAGTGGTTTGCGACGGGCTCCCACGGCCATGGGCTGGCTTTGCTTAGTTCCTCTGCAGCTCTGCGGAAATCTGCGCGTCTACGGATTTCCTTTTTCCATTCGTCTCCAGGCGCCGGCCAACGTCGATTGCGTCAACATTCCTTCTCTCACAACAGGTGAGTTCGCCTTTTGTAGTTGCAATTCGCTCCAGGGCCGGTACATAGGGCATGTCGAGTCCCACAGCAAAAAACGGCAATTGAGACGCAAACCCGGGCTCATCTAGACTTTCGGCAGAGGGGAGAATCAACGTCCGCCCCGAGCCCTGGTAAACGCGGGTTGCCTGGGAGCTCTTCCGAAGATTCAGCTAGCCTGCAATTGGATAGTAGTAGTGCTCCGTAATCGTAGCAGCAAAGCAAGAGGCAGCCCTGCGACGAAGAGACGGGGAAAAAAGAGATCCTGAATCCTGTGTGAGGCCCGTCTTAGCGGCTGACATGGGGAGCTGCCTCTCTTCGCCGAATTCGGCGGCACAGGCGCAACAGAAGCATGCGCACGTCTTACTCGTCGTGGAATCAGCCGGGGGGGAGGATGCTCTACCTGGGATTCTCTGCAAGCCCAGCTGCGTGCCGTGGTTTTGTCAGCCTGACCTGTTTTGCAAATGTCCAATGGCATCTTCGGCTCGACCTCCTCTCCTTCAGACCGTTGTTAGGCTGGCACCAATGCATCATCGCCATATTACTTTCCAAGGGCACACAAAAACACCCTGCGAATTTTGGTATTCGTGTTTTGGAATCACCCTACCTCCATCGGTGGGCTGAGGCCATGTGCCCAAGAGTGGCGACATCGTATCCAGCCATCATCATGTACCCTGGTTATATTTTACTTGCGGAAATTCACAACATGGTTCCCTCCCAATGCTGAGCCAACAACATGTTTGAGAGCTCAATTTTTTTCTTCTTTTCGTAGTGTTTTTCTTTTTCCCTGGTTTGACACCCAAGCGCCCAATTATATGAATCAACTGATTGTCGTAAAGTCGTTCGTTATCAAAGAAAGGAAACGGAAGAGAGAAAAAAAAAAGCCTCGGCCAATGCGAAAAATATTTATTTTGACTGTCAAATGCAAATGCAGAGCTCCACTATATCGCCTTCCGGAGCGGGTATTCCTTTTGTTTAACAAAATAATAACGGGAAAAAAAATGTGAGGCTATGCCGTCTTCTCAAAGAAACGAGAAGAGCTTTTATGTATAAACAATTCGTTAAGTAAATCGTCATGAGAGCTGCTGCGCGCGGCCGATCCTTGCAGTGAGTGCTTCGAATGCAGCCGTCGAGAGCCCGAGTTTTTTCTTTTTTTTTTCTTCACCTCGGCGAAGGGTCCTCCTCCATCAAACAGGCATTCTCCAACATGTTTGTCCACTTGCCGCTAGTGCCTGCGTGACTGTGCTTGAGATGCTGGCGGAAGTGGTCGGCCCTGTAGAACTTCTTGGACGAGTTGCACTCCCGGAACTTGTGCACCTCTTGAAGGTGTCGGATCCGCTCCTCCCAGTCCTGGTCAGTAGCGTGTCTTGCCTGGATACCACCGTTGAGTAAGCCGGCCCTCGCTCCAAGTCCCGATCGAGGGAACTCCTCCCCACAGTAACCACACGCATCGGCCTCGCCGGGATGCGTTGTCGATTCGTGAAACGCCCGATTGTAGCCCGACAGCGCGGAGCACGACCATGAATGACGGCGCACATGAAGAGAGTTCTGGTGTCGCTCTGCTTCATTCTTGTTCTTGAAGCGGTTGCCGCAGAAGCTGCACTCATACTGCTTTTCGGCTTCGTGAGCACTAATGAGGTTGAGTCAGCGCGCTGGAATGGTATAACAAGCAAGACAGCTTCTAAAAGGAAATCCGGCCCAAAAATAAATGGTGGGGCATATAAAAAAAGAAACTTAGCGCATTGTTTACGTACCTCAGCTCCTCGGCTGTCTCAAACTTCTTGGGCTTCTTGGGACAACACTCGCACATGTAGAATCCTTGGAACTTGGTGCTGTTGGGCTTTTGCATGTCAGGGAGCTTCCGTGGGCTGGCGCCAGACGCGGTTCGTGAATGCATAGGTGCTCTGCTGGCAACTGACGTCTTGGGGCTTGGGTTGAGGGATGCGGGCGTGTTGTATGGAGAGGTGCATGATGTGGGAGAGAGGGCCCCTGGTGAGACCCCACCGGGTGAGCGGTGGCCGTATGAGCTAGCAGAAGGCGGGATAGAGATGGAAGACATGAAGAAGCCGGGTCGCGAAGAGGCGCTGCTCAGCATTGATGTCGCGGATTGAGGGCCCGATGACAGGCGAGGAGTAGGAGAGCCGCGGGATGCACCTTGGCCAGACATCATGTGTAAGCCAAGGTCGTCCGATGCAGGGCTGGCGGCCCGGCGCTTCTGACCTGCGCCTGCGTATCCATCTTCAATGTGAAGTCTCTTGAGAGAGGACGTCTCGTCAATCTCCATATCGTCAGCAAAGCTGCCCTGGGTGGAAGTGGCATCATCGCTGTTGTTCCGTCTTGACCTGCCTCGGGGTGAACGATCTGGTTCTGAGCTGTCATAGGGAGAGCGGTGGTCAATTGGGGATCGGTGGAAGGGCGTTGAGTTGGGGGAGACGGCGGAAAAGGTTGGTGAGTCTCGGGGTTGCGATTCAAAGGGTGCGCGGCTGTGGATGGGGAGTTGGATGGGTAGGTTGGGTAAGCTAGGAGCAAACCGGTCGTTCTGCAGTCCTCGTGAAAGATCGCTGATGGGACCGCTGAGAAGCGAACGGGGGGGCGATCTGTCCACCACCGTCCGGATAGGAGTCAGCATCTTCTTTGCGCTGTCGCCGTGAAGGTCGGCTGCTGATTGGTAGTGAAATTGGTTGTGGTGAAGCCAGAAGGGTTCGTTGTTGGAGAGGGAATCGCGGGACCTGCCATATGCAACATGTTAGTTTTGTTTTACTTTCTTCTTTTGTTACTCTGCGAGGTTTGCGCAGGCAATCAGTTCCCACCTCTCTGTGGAAGCATAGCTCGCATAGCCCTCATCGCTAGTAATGCTTCCAGCCTCCCTTCTCTTGTATCCAGATCGGTCATCCATATGACAAGGACTCATGCTACCGTAGCCGCTCGCAAAGGACGAGCGACTGGCAAAAGAAGAGCCACGAGAGTAGTCTCTCTTGTCCTTGAAGTCGTCCCGAAACTGGGTAGGTGCGTCGCCAAAGGGGAGGTTTCGTGGCGGAGGTAGAGGAGGAGGCACGTCGTCCCGCGTTTCGATACCAGGAATAGCCATTGCCGGACTTCTTGAGAAGGGAATGCCTTGGTCTCTGAATCGATTGGCTCCGTTTCCAGGCACGACGATGCTTGGGAGAGGAGCAGGGACCTCTCTATACTGCGGAGGAAAGGCCATTGTTGTGATGTGAGGTGGGAGTTAAAGGCTTTTGAAGTTCGGCAAGAGATGTCGAGAAGAGAAAGCAAAGGCCGAGGTGGGCCTTTGGAGTGGAATATGTGAGCAAGAGGTGTTTGCCGTTACACGCCCATTCGAGTCATGGAAACGAATTGTAGCTGACGGAAAGTCAATGCGCCAGTGAAATGGCAAATCTACTGCTTCAGCTGCGGCAACGGGGTCCGTCGTACGTGTCGCGTCGGCGAAGCAGGGAAGAAATGCGTAAGTGGCAATGGATTCGGAGTTTTTTTGCGTCTTCCAGGTCCAGCTCTATGGGCCGCAAAGATGCTCCGAGGCAGTGCGTGCCTGGGTGTGGTCTGGGGATGGTAGCTGAACAAAAACAGGAACAGACAAAGAGGCAAACGTGTAAAGGCGAATAGGATTGGAGAACGAGGATTGGAAGAATGATACACGAAGCCACTAGAGGCAAGTTGAGGGGACCAAAGACATGGGATGCCCTCGAATTATAACAAGTGGGAGGTTAGGACGACTTTTAATGTAGGGGCGAGAGGCGGGAGACCAAAAGAGAAATATCAAGCTTGGTCTCCGCTGCGCTCTCTGCTCGGCCCAGCCAGAGAGACAAGACAGTGAGCAGGGCGTGGGAGTAGGAAGACGAGAGCACGGTCATGGGGCGTGCAGATAGATAGGCGACCAGCATGAGATGGCCTCCAACAAGTGCCAATCCTGTTAGTGCGCGGGTGGTCGTTTGGCTAGAGGAGAACCAGGGACGTGGTTGGACGAGGGGTGCCGTGCGTTGGAGGAGCCATGTTTGTTTCTTGTGTCCAAAAGTAGCCTATCTTTTTTCCTCGTCCTCTCTCGCCTCCCTATCTTGTTTTTTCCCCAGTGCCGGGGTTGAGTCAACGAGGCCGATGGCAAGGCAAAGGCACACCGACAAGGCAACCAGCCGTCGATGCCACTCATGCTGTAGCTGCCGTTGACATGATCCCTTTTGATACCAAGCAAAGGCCGCTGAAGGCGCGAGAAGCACCAGCCTTATTGGAGCAGAGCGGAGTAATCGAAGGGAGGGGGAGGGGCGTATCCATGCTTCCGTTCCCTTGAGGACTTTGCAAGCGTACCAGCAACAGGGGCCAAGAGACGATGCAGAAGTGCTAGTAGTAGAAGCAGAAGTAGAAGCCGAGCGAAGAGCGTTCCCAGAGGATCGGTTGACTTGAGAGGTGCGTTGGACTGCAAGCCCCTCCCCAGGTGTACATACAGGTACAAGCAAGACTCGAGAGCCAACGGTGCTCGGGTGCGGCTGCTCTAGCACCGTCGTACAAGCCAAGTAGCAGGACGGGATGCGCGTGGGCAGCCCTGTCTTAGTGCCTTATGGTCCTTTGGCCTGGGGAGGAGGGGTGTGTCCATGGCTGGGCTGTAGGGCCAGCACTGACGCTGTCTGGAGATGAGTGAGAGCGAGGACGACACCCCAGTGGCCAGGAGGGGGCGTGGATGATGCAGGCAGGGACCGGTAGGGTTAAGCACGGTGGTGTGCATGTATGTAGGGCCATTGATCCCACCAGTGGAGCGCCTCTTTCTTAGGCTGGGCTGTCTCTCCCAGGGCTGGACGAGGGACAAGGGGATGAGGGGGCGTCTGGCTTCGGCGAGGCGTGGCTGCTGTCCAGTCCAAGTCGGCGCTAAGCAATTAAGGTAGCCAGGCAACATCCATCTCAGGTTGTGGTGAGCAGCGCGGTCCTGTTGCTGAGAATGAGTGCTGCTTGGAGAACTGACTGATGATGCCGGACGCTGGACATGGCGGCCTGCTCCATCTCCATCTCCATCTCCATCTTGTCCCTCTGGCGCTCCACTCGTCTTCCATCCCTACAGTAATGGATTATGCTCGTACTTGCATTCACTCTCCCCAGTCCCTCCTATCCCTATCTGTAATGGCTGCCATTACTGTTCCATGAATGCAGTTTCCGGGCCCCTGGCGATGGAAACGGCAAAAAAGGGAAAGCAACAAGACCGGGGTCGTTCGACCTGCGGTATACGAATTCCGTTCCAGCACGTCGTAGCTAGGCATGTACTGTATTGTATGGCAGCACTTCCAGAGCCGAGCGGCAGGAGACCATATTCCTCCGACTAGCAGGACAAGAGAGAAATAGCCAGCTCCATCCAAGGAGAGGGGAGGGGTGTAGGGCTCTGCAATGGCAGCCCTGCGCTCAGGTGGTGGCAACGGCGCCATGCGGATGCCTCGCACTTCCTCGTTGTATAATGTCCATGTCTCTGGTCAAGGCCCGTGAGATCAGGTTTGGCAGTCATAACATTGACCTAAGTTTGGCGCCTTAGCACTGGACGGACTGCCAAGACAACGGACTGGTGACTGATGAGAAATACCAGCGGATGATGTTTCAGGCGTGTCCTTGTAGAAGCATTCGTAATTAGTCGTCCTGACCAGGCCAGCATCGTGGCCAGCTCTTACGTTAGCGATGGGATGGCCTCGGCGAACCAGGCAGACTGCTGATTTGCGGAAGATGGTTCGCTGTGCTCGAGGCTCAGCTCAGCTCATCCTGAAGGCTGGAGATTTGGAATCGCCGTTGGAGCGCAAGAAAGACAGGGTTCGGCTTGTTGAAGACGAGTTCAAATGCTCACTAAGTCGGGGAGACGCCGCATGACAGCGGTTTACTATACGAATACCTGTTGGTACGAGATTCTCGTTACCAGTCACCAGCTCCTAGAATGCGGCCCCGGTACTGGGTACGGCGGGCTAGTGGGCGGTCTAGTGCTGTTGTCTCAGGCAATCTTGTACCAGCTACCTAGATTACTGTCGGCACCAACGATGAGATGGTACCACGACTCCGGTAAGTTGGGTGGGAAAGAGCGGCCACAGCCAAATAATACCGCTCAACACCGCCTTTTATTCAAAAGTACCACCAACCAGTCAATCAGCCCAGCCTCACCAACGTCCAGTAAACGTCACCAGCATTTCTTCGTCTTTCACCACAATCCTGCCCAACCCAAAAATGCCTTGGGTTGAATCAGGTCTCGGGTAGCTCATACTCACACGCAGCGTCTCCGGCATGTCGGCTCTGGGCTAGTGCGTGCTGCTGCGTCAGAATCGCTGCTAACCCCCAACTTCGCCTTTGCATCACCAACAAGTCGCTTCAGCCTCTCAGACCCGACTGCAATCTCCGTGGACAGATGACCAAGGTCTTGGATTGTGGCTTGCAAGACGTGTCAAGATTCCGCGGTATGTCACCTAATACTGCCTCGCAGCATGGGGTTTCAACCTGTCAAAGCCGCTTGACTTCAGCTGGGCGGAGCCATGAGGCCCAACTAATCGTGCCTGCAACAGGATTCACGCAATAATTCCGCGTCCTCCATGGACTCTGCGCCCTACCGGTCCGCCCACGCACGAGCTTCTGCTCCTGGGAGGGCTGAATCGCCCTAAGACTAGCTCAGAGCTCAGCTCGCCGTGCTGACTTAGCATAGTATGCTGTTCCCATGCAACGAGTCACAAGCGGCGCTCCGTGCTTCCGCACAGAGGCCATCAGTTCCCTGGAGAAATTTTTAGCTCTTGTGCTCCGGTACGTGCCCCAGCAAGCCACTAAGCCCGTCCAAGGACATTTGGCTGATCAGCTTGTGGATTTCGGCCGCCCTTTTACGTCGCCGGAGCCGACCCACGAACAGCAAGTTTTGCTGCGAAAGACGACGATGGGAGATTCCTTGCTTAGCTCGATCAGCCTTGACATCGCCCAACTCGAGGTTTCTTGAGCCATGACACCGCCTAAAAGGCCCCCCCATACGCCCCCCTCTTTCCAAGGACCCAGCTACGCGGACTACCTGGACTTGGAGTTTGCTCAAGATGAGATTTGATATGCAACTAGCTATGGATACTGCCCCGCAATCCGAGTAATATGAACTGCGAGGCAAGCCGTCACTGGTGCAAAGAGATCTGGATGTGGGCATCAGTGCCACCTGTAAACCCGTGTCGTGAGCGCCTTTCTCAGCCCCAAGCCGGGAGACGGGAACTGTTGAGGCTGCAAACCACAATCAACTCCCTACACTGGTTCGGCTTTGACTGTCCTCGCCGTTGAAACAGGTAATTAACGCGATGCTTGACTAGCATGTGCCAGCGGAAATGTGCTCTTGGCATTTTGCCGTACAGGAGTGACATATTTCATCACGTGACGACAATGGCGAAATCGCCTTTTCTGGACAATTGATGAGACAGATTTCGGCAAAGCCCTGCAGAGTCTCATCAATTCTGCTCTCCTGGGTTGAGCCATACAGGCCTCAAGGCTCAAGGTTCTAAACGAACGCTTGTGCAATCCCCTTTCTACCGGTAAACGATGGCCTCTTCAGGTAAGGTGTGTCGGTCTTTCGTGACAGGGCGTTTTTCGGAGCCGACCACATTTCCGTGTCAGTACTGTATGGACCGCACCAAGTCGACAACCACGATTGTCCCAGCAAGGGTAATTCAAGATGCTGACCGGGAAGTTTGAGCACCCACTAGTTCACACACTCACAAGAGGCACTAACCCTTTCAGCTTTTGCGGTACATGATGTCGGCAATTGATGCCATTCCGCAGGCCTTCCGCAAGGCGGCACTGTATCTTGACGAAAGGGCGCCGCAGGGCGGAATAGAGCAAAAGGCAACTGACTCCCACAGCCAATCGTCCACAGCAAGGCTACAAGATCTGCGTGAGGCGAACAGACAAGCAGCGAATACGGTTATTCATACAGCTTACGCCATGGATGAGATGGGCCGCCAACGCGCATGCACTTTTGGGTCGCCCCTTCGACTTATCGATGTACCATTACTAGTACATAGTTAGCTGATGCTGGTGATTTCCGGGCATCCTGGGTTTATTAGCATAACATTGCCTTACGACACGAAACAAATGGTAGGCTATCCGGCTCTCAGCCTTATGGAGAACGAGCAGGGCTATGCTCTCAATTCCGCGTTTAACCACCATCGCTTTTAATCGCCATATTCGTCAACAAAAGGGTAAAAGGTGGGCCGAGCTTGGTCAAGTATGCCGCTTCCCCGCCAAAACAAGGCTTGACAAGCAGCGGATGTAGTTTCTACATTTGGGCATCCAAGCCAGGTGTCGTGGCTCCTGAAAGCGAAATGAAGTCACCGTCCATGACTCTCTCGGCCGGCATGAAAGAAGACGGAAGAGGAGGGGTGTGTCAGAACGTAACCTGTTGAAGCCCGTCTTTGGAGTCATCAAAACAACACAAGCTACGCCCTGCATCTATTTCTTTTCTCCAGCTACCATCCCTCGCCGCTAGCAAGATCAGCCTAGCGGCCTGAATTATCGGCCGGCGCATCGCTCCATCGTTGCGCATGAGTCGGGGCAGCGACATTGAGGAAAAAAAGGAAAAAGGGGGAAACGGATTGTTCCGTTTCTTGTACTCGTAAGTGCACAACACAACGCAGCTTGGCTTCTCTACCGCGGCCGCGGCCCACCCAGCTGCGCCTTGTGAATGGTACATATGAAGCTTCGAGAGGCGGATTCAATCGCAACGCACACCCTGGCATCCCAAGCTAGCCACACCAGTTTGCACCCTGTGGTTGGACAGAATATGGTGCGGTGCTGATACGGCAGCTAAGCCTCAAGAGGCGCATCTACCGGTTATCCTGCGCGCATTGCGAGCTGCATCACCTTATTGTCGTCAGATCCGGTTGCGCTCTGGGTTTGACGTCCGCCCGATATCACATTTACGGGCATTTTTTATGAAAAGGTCGCTGCAGCTAATGCCAAAAACCAAGGGGCAAATCCCAAGGATGCCCACAACCAGTCCAAAGTATTGAATGAGCCTCGGCATCTGGGGACTATCTCTGCCGCCACCAAGAACACGGTCAAGTAAACAACTCGGGATCGATATTACGGTACGGAGCACATCTTACCGTTGTGCCAATCCCCCACCTACTGTTACGACATGCTGGAGGCCCTGGTATGTGAAATGGTCCATGCTCTACTCCGTACAACACGCTGTGGAAACACCTTTCCAAAGCGGCGTGTTATACAAGTTGGTCGACCGAGGTTTCCGGCTAGTGCCCTATTCTAGCTCATATCATCAATCTATCTAGAAAGTCTCCGAGCAGAAATGAGTTTACTCAACACAAGCGCTTATAAAACACGAGCGGAAACGAGACCCTCTTTACTATGATTCTAGCCGGATCTTCCAGAAGCCTGCAGTCCAGTTGGGCCTTGGCGGAGATTGAACGATTAGCGTGGATGTCACAAGGCTAGCCGGCACCAATAGAGGGGGTGGTCCGCAAGGCTGAAGCATAAACTCCAATTAGCAAAGATTCGCAAGAGAGCCAGGTGGCCTGGCGCCAATTACAATGCCCATCGCAGCGATTTACCGCCCATCTCCCAACATTTTACGTCCTCGGACGAAGGGAGGCGGGAGATTTTCCTTGCAGTGGAAGCATGTGGAGAGGGTTTGAGTCAGGACTGGTCGAGCAAAGGCGATGCATCATATTATTTGCGAGGGCGGCCTGGAAGGGTGGACTCGACAACAAAATCTCATTCAACTGGCCAAACGTCCGGACGAACCGGAGCATCGGGCGATTATGCAGCATACCGTCATTAAGGAACGACGATGCCCCAAGGGAGCGGCTAGGTTCTTCTTACAACCCTTGGAGCCTCCCTCAGAATGTGGCGCGAACTATCATCTGCGCTTCTCCACTACGAGAAACGTACATGCGCCTCCTGTGTCACAGCTCTGTCCGTAGGGCTGTAAGTCTGCCAAGGGGCGTGGCACGTGTTATCGTCACAATGGTGGTTAAAAAGAAAATTAAAAATAAGGATCAGCGACAATGAGTCGGTGTTGGCTAATGCCATTGCTGTACGCGCCTACGAATGTGACAAAACGCCTCGTCTTTGCATTCACGCCTGGCCAGTGCCTTGCTGATGGGGTCCAGCAACGCCCGCAAGATAATCATGATGGCGGGCTAAGGGCTTTTGAGAGGCACGGCGTGTCTTACACAAGGAAGCCGAAGATGTGAGCGCAACCACGTATACAAGAGAAATCTCATGAGGGTTTGAGAGGTCGCCGACCAGGATGTCTTCGAGGTCCCCGTAGCCCGGGTCCCACAAGACTCAGGAACCAAATTACTCTCCAAACGGAGCCCGAAGGGGGAAAACCGGGGCAGCTTGACGCAAAGCTCCAGTTTATATGTCAACGGCTGCTTCTCATTCGCACGCTCGTATGCATGTACGGACCGAACTTGATAAAAGAGGGTCCCGAGCTCCGACGACCGATTTGCAAGCCGTCGCCACGGATGCACGCCGTGTCAACTGCCGGCGCCGCCAGCCCTTTTTTCATCCGGAAACACCTGGGATTTGGTACCAAGAACCAAGATGGCGGTTGAAGGTGCAGATTGTTGCCAGAAGCTGCGGAGTACATACAATGTTACGTAGGTCTGCATTTGCCTCGGGGCTTGCAGATATGCCACGCGCTACGAACCGCACACAAGGCTCCTCTCCCGTCGAGAGCGAGCAGCCGATGGCGGTGTTAGTGATGAGGTCAGCGGAAAACCCTCTTCACAGCCGCATTACCAGCGTCCTCGGGCCTAAGCAAGCACCTGGGAGCGCTCTTCCTCTCCTTACACGCGGGCACGAGTAATAGCAAGCTGCTAATTATACACGACATACACGGCACGAAAGATCTACGGATGGGACCCGCGTTTCAAGTGGAAACGATAACCAAACACACGCCCAGGTTAGGAAGGACAAGACGGAAAACAACAACAGTGGAAGAAGATGACAACATGGCCCGGTTATCTTGCAAATTTCGATAGATGGTCTAGGCGGCATCTGGTCTAGCAGAGAACGCTAGAAGCATTCTAGACGGCGGTCTGACGATTCGCCTAAGAACTAGACCACTACGGGTAGCCTGGGAGAATCATGCGCTGCACCGCAACCGGCTCTAGTCCATGAAAACATGGATGGAAAGAGGGTAACAATGCCGATATGAAGTCGGGGTTCCCCACAAATCGCTCGCGCCGCGAAAATGCTGCCCAAAGGAGAAGGGGTCAATGTTCTTCTTGGTCCCGTCACTAGGGCTTCAGGTGGGTGTCTGAAGGGGAGGGCAAGGGGATGCCTTTTGGTTGAAGCGGTCCGGGATAAGCGGGGTGGGACGGAGAGTGCATCTTCAAGCGTGCCTCTTCTCCGATCGCTTAATATTGGGTTGGTTAGAGATATATGCGGAATATACAACGGCCTAGGCGCGGACGTTGGCGCAAATCACCTAGGCGAGATGCAACGCCGGGCTGTGTCTTTTTACCTTGGTCCGAGTATACGGAGTACGGAGTGTGCAATGCAGAGAATCGGAATCCTAGCGCTAGATCGCCTGCTCTATCCCTTCCGATGCAAGATGAGCCCCCCTGAAGATCATGTGAGTCGGCCACAGACTGGTCTATGTCGGTCCTACTGCGGGCGGGCCAAGTGTCGAGACACAGCGAGGCACGCAACACAGCTTTTGGAGAGTCAGGTCAGCTATGATTGCACATTATGTCCATCATACCACGATCGTACCACTTGGTGAACCACAAGTGCGCATCGAGAATATGCCTTTGCCAGCAGAAAACGCGTTCAGCCGCGGGCGCAGGGGTGACCATTTCGCTAAATGTCACTTGTCAGATTGCCATGTATCTTACGAATGATAGGCATCTACGGAGTGCTAGCAGCAGCCTTGGCTCCATGCTGGCTCTCTGCAACAGGTTTCTGGATTGCTTTCACACGCGCTTTACATCAATATTTTGTCGATCTCCAGCTTACTAAAGGAAATCTAATTGCCATGTGCCCGCGCGGGAGATTGTCCTATTCTGGGAAATTTCTTTGCGGGGATTCGATTCTGCACGCTCAGAAGCGTGGCTTGGTTCTTACGTGGCAGACTAATGGGTTTCAAGGGAAGTGGCCGCCCGGCGTCTCAAAGCAATTACCATCATCCCGAGATGGGTGCCATGGCTTGGACGGGATGAGGTATCATGATGACATGTCGGTTCGGATTTGCCACGACGAAGCCTGGAGCTTGACTCGCAGCAATCGAAGAACTGAGACACAGCTGTCCGATAGCCTACTTTGCCTACGTACGCCTGGGCTATTGCATAAGCAGGCAGCGAGTGGCGTGTGGGGACCTGAGCCAAAACCAGCAAGAGTTGCATTCCAGAAAGGGAATAACTTGGCGGACTATCCCAGAGGTGCCGTCCTCGCGCTGATTAGCAAAAGCCGAGCTGAGGTTGATGGTTGAATCTTTAGATTTAACGCAAAATATTGGCCGACTATGCGCGCGCACTACGGAATAACATGTATACGGCGTTAAACTATCAACAAATGGAAAGGGGTGGGCGAGAAGGGGGTGAGTAAGACAGGCGGGAAAGAAGAAGAGACAACAGACCTGGATTTCAGCTGGGCGTTTTGGAAGGATGAGTCTGGCGCAGGAGATGCTGGTCATGTGGTGCCCTGTGCTGCCAATCTGATTGATTTTCTGTCTCTGTCTCTGCCTCTGCCTCTGCCTCTCTCTCTCTCTCCCTTGGTTTGCCTGTTTGATCCCACCCAAACGATAGTTCAGCTGGCCTAGGCGCTAATCACACCACAGGCACGAGGCACTGAGCCGAAATGGTCGGACAGGAGAGATGAAGGAGAAAGCCTCGGGCCCGAGATGAGGATGGAGCTTGTTGATAGGTCACTCGCCGCAGCTCCCTAACCTCAGCCCCTCCAACCACACAGCCGGATGGAGGGGCAACATCTGCGTTTATACGATATGAGGTTTAGCCCGTTGTCTCACCCAATTGAGTTAAAGCAGCCCTGCTGTAGGGCTTTGCAGGAGGCTTTGGGGTCTCATGCTCTCTGAGAACGTACGGCTAGCCCTTGTACTAGGCGGTATCTGTCGGCATTCTAACTTGACTTGGTACAAGCAAGTACTTGGTATTCTTTCTTCCTCCAAGTGGACCTTGGGGTGTGTGAGGGGACAGCATCACAAGCCCGAATGATTGGCCAAGAGCGACACGGAAGGGGAGTCCATTCCCAGCGCTAAAACGGCCGGGTCCCAGGCAATTGTCGTTTTCCGTTTCTGTCTTGTCTCGGCTTCCTCTTGCTCCTGGGATGTGGGCGTGCGTCTGTAGGGCCAGCAGTCACAGGGCTGAAAAAGCGGTCCTGGAGCCGTGTAGCTGAAGAGTGACCGCCTTAGCAGTCGCAATAACTTGACGGTTTACAGCTGGATTTGTCTACATACGCCTCTTACATCTCTCTTTCTGTTTCTGACTGACTTGCCGACCTCCAACGTTGCGGTAGGGGGATGGGCGTCTCTCACAGCCGTGAGATCGAAGGGGGGGAAGGGTGCAGTATTTGTACTAGTATGCCCTCTCGAATCCAAGAAGGCAACTAACGGCGGACTTGGGATCTATTCGAAGCCAGAAGCCAACATCTTTCCAGGGGCATGGGATTAGTGTGCTAGGTTTGTGCCAGGTTGTGCTGTGTCGCTGTTGCATAACTGCTGCCTACTCCGGCTTTGTTCCAACATGGGTCACGATACACGCCCTTTTGGCGCGGTCTCTGCTCGGCCGAGGAGCGGCCGCGATGCCTCAATGTTCGGCCGATACACGTCCATTACAGCCATCTACCTGGTAGCCAACCCATGCACAACCCTTTCAGGGGAGATTGCTTCGTAGGTAACCTGATGCTTGCACTGCGAGTACCAATACTAGCCCTTTCCATGGAGGGGGATGTCCAACGGCATTCTTCTGGTGGTATTATCCCCTCAGGCCAATCAGAAATTAAGCACTGATTCAATTTCCTCTCGTCTTGTCTTATTCCCGCTGCAAGGGGGCATGCAGGCTGCCGCATCTGGATTTCGAGAGACACGAGGACAAATTAACTGGAGGTGGGAATACGGAAGCCGAACACCTCTCCCTCCTACTCGGCATCACCTATCCGATGGTTGAGAGTCTCTTTCCAAATTCTTTCCGTCCACGCACCTCCCTTTGGAGAGATCTGAGCGGAAGGATCTGGCTATGACTGTACGGATGCGGCATACTCTGCGGCAACTGTGGCTCTCCGCGGCAGAACGAATTGCGTGTTATATTTAAGGTGGTACACTAGAAGGTTAATTGGAAGCTCCGATTATCTCCTATGCCTCGGAGCGATGAGTTGCTCGTACTCTGGGCCAAGCAGCGTTTGGCTCGACTAAACGGTGGTCGACGTAGCGTCAAGGGCCGTCGTCTTACAAATTCTTACACTACCATTATCTGATATATCTCACCTTGGGTTGTGAGGGGTGAGCTACGTTATACGTGGGGGAAGCCATCTGCACCGGCGTGTAAATACGATGCGCTCCTGTGGATATGATTTTCGAGCTGGTCTTGTAAGGCGGCGTAGTGTCTCTGCAAGATGCTAATCCGTTCCTCAATCGGTAACGCAAGTACTCGCAAGTACACATATTTACAGATTGCGGTGAAACACGTGTTGAGATGTTGTCGAGGTTAGAATATGGAGGTGGATCTCTTCATCTCCAAAGCCTCGGATAAGCAGCTGCTACCCGAGTCAGTTGAACGAGGAATAGGCTATCAAGACATCCAAAGAGCCCGCAATACATGCCAATTCCGGCTATCGCATATACTTCCCCAGGGGCAAACCTAAATCTGGGCGGCCAAGAAATTCCAAATTGCTGGAGTCTGGTTAATTTTTGCGATTTCCTTTAGGTCCAGATACTATCACGATGCAATGGGCACGGGAGAACTGTAAGCGGCGTGTAGTTTATGATTCTATTCTACGGTATGCTTAATGCTTACTACTTGGCGACACACCCTACGGCCTAACCAAGGCTCATGATTCAGGCGAATATGGGACATGGGAAGACGACGAGGGATAGGAATAAAAAACACCTCAACTTAGGATTCAGCACTCGCCGGATGGTGACCGACCAACAGCTGGGACATGCAAGTACATGCGAGCTCCGCGCAAAAGTTCGCCCATGCCCATTCCGCCAAAGGATGCAGGGTAGGCGAATGTACCGCAGGATTGGGTATGGGTATGCGCCTTGACGTATGCTCCGTATGTAGGGCTGCTGTCTGGGTTCTCAGGCTAGGCTTACTCGTGTGGAGAATTTCTTTACTGTTGCGTTGGCCATGCAGTAGGAACGTGCTAGACGGCGTGGAAACGGAGGAATGCGGTTGTCAAGCTGTGTTGATCCTACCGCCTTGTCTTGCAAGCATACCGCTGCTGGCTTACTACAGAAATGGAAGCGCAATCGGAAGGATTCCTCTCTGGTAGGGAGTACAGTCAGCCGGACTCGAAGCATCCGACCCCGCCATTAGATGTCACCGCTTGCTCCTCAGCTCGTCCATTGGGTATACATGGATCTGGATTGTGTGCTCAGTACGGAGCATGGGACGTGTTGTTTCTCTGTCTCCGTCGAGGAGATGAAAGCCGGCCAGGGAGAGGGGAGGAAAGACAAAGACGGGTCGCGGCCGGGAGTGTCTGCCGCCCTTGATGTAACGTCGGCACTGCGCCCGCTCTGCCGTGTCTAGATGGGACATGACTCTACCGCTTTTGCCCGTGATTAATTACTGCATCTAGACATTGCTTCACATTTGTCTGGGACATTGACCCGGACTGTCGGGTGCGCGGGTGGGCTTGGGCTGGGACGCATCGCGATTCATTCATTCCGCTGCCGCGGTAATTAACCAACAGGTCGATTACGGAGGGACGTTAGGTGCAAAATCTCGAGTCGAGGCAATGCTTCCAAATAGCATCCCGCGCGGCTGAGAGTCTATTACTCTAGGGGATACGGAACGGCGTCGAGTCGAGACAAGAAGTGGCGGCGGCACGGCAAGGGGGATTACCGGCTCTCGTTCGTTCCGCCCTACGCCGTATTACAGGCTGCAGATATCCTCTGCCCCGAAGATCGAAGAAAAGTATGCCATCGTCTCGCATGATTCACGCCCTTTCTTCGCTCTGTTTGTCTCCGAGCGGCCCTCGGGAAGCAATTGAGTTAGGGTCCTAGATAGTGGGGATGGCGCCAACCAAATTGCCGGAGCAGAACCGCCCGAGCGGCGCCTACAGCGGGATTATTACTAAAAATGCCTAATAGGGGAGGCATGAATATGCGGCGGCAGCTTTGATAGACGAGAAAACACCAAGCAGGCAGAGATACGAGGGCCGAATAGTTCGATACCATATTCCCAAAGAAGCAAAAAATTACCAGTAAGACGATGAATGACTCGGGCATGAAGAACAACACCAGAGCCAGACTGCGAAGGGTAAAGTATGATTCCTCTATAGGCTTTTCACGAAAATCCTTCCGCTGCACTCCCCTTTTTATCCTCTTCTGGTCTTGGAATTTGAACTCGTATACGAGCAATTCAACTGAGGCTAGGATCACTGAGGCTACCGTCACGCGCTATGATATGGTTAAAAAAAAAAGACGATTTGTCAACTCAACAAAGCTCACCCCGGCGATCGTATAGTCGTCTACAGCAAGCCTCATAGCGTTGACCAAGGGATGACTAAGGGGTATAAGTCAGGCAAAACCACAAAAAGTCTTGGATCTGAACTGATATTGGAGTTTGCACTACTTGCTTGGCCCCCTCTTGCAACTCCATAATCCTAAGCAACACGCCCTCTTTCTTGCTCGAGAGATGGGGGTCCAAACGGGCCTTTGAGGGGATTTACGAGTTTGAGATGATTTCGTGGGCTGAGATTCAAGCTTCACGCCCAAAAACCGGTGTAATGAGGATTCAGTGCATTTTGATATGCGGCTTGGCAATGTTGGGGAAGGGAGTTGACTATAATTCCGCATCTACCATCGGGCAAAGGAATTAAAGTAATTCCTATCCGATCCTCCTACGCACGTGTGCCCGGTATAAAGTAATGCCAAGGCAGATAGGGGACAAACTGCCTGCACCGGCCGTTTGGGAATGGGAGCTCGAGATGCATCGCGGGTCCGTATTGCATCGTATACACTGGGATCCATAAGGCGTGGCAACGATTCGGTCACCTATATTTCCGGGTCCACTATGATGGGGGACCTGGGACAGAGTTTATGCCCACGTCGTCCGCACGTGTCTTGGCCGGGCCTATTTGCCAACCCAATTCTATGGAGTCCGGAGTCGGGCCACGGGATGAATAGTAATAACGATTCTGTACGGGCGCGGGAGCGGCGATTGCCTACAGTAGTAATACTACAAGGGGATGGGGGCAATTTGCTGGTATGTTCGTGGCGTCTGGGGCTGAATTGATCAGCCAAAAGCTGAAGCTGCTACAGGGCCGGGCTTACATTGTTTCTCTTGCTGTGGCTTGCCGTTGACTAATAATGCTTGGCTTACAGACTCGCCTTTTGTCGTGTGGCACGCAATAACCAAGAAATACGATGCGATAAATGAGATCGGCCGAGAGGAATATGGCCTAGACAAGGTTGCATTCGCTCATCCAGGGACTTGGACCACCCCATTACGAGTAATCGCTCTCCTTGGCCCACGTCTTCTCCCCATATAGATCTGCCCCAAGGGTCTTTAATTACGGTGAGTTGGTCTAAAAACGGGAGCTCGGATATTACTACCTACTACTACTCGCAAGGCCCAAGTGAAAATTAAAATAAACATAAGAGAGAACGAAAGGCACTAACACGCTCCGTATAAGCAAGGACAAATACGGGTGTTACTACGGGGTATTGTTTTTTCCTTGATGCCGCCAGGAAAATGAAGGCGCCTTCGCCTCGTCTCACACCCCGCGGGTCTGTCTTTTCTTGGCCGGGCGTTACATCGGTTTCCCGTACGAGTTTACGAGTGGCAACGAGCCTTGTTTTTTTATTTGATTTGATTTTGGCTCTCTCCTCGGAATAGTTACTAGCATTGGTGCTAATATGATGCTGCTGGGGAGCTTTGCCCCGAGCTAAGGGGGTACGTACTGCTCCGGTTTCTTTCCGCCTTGTACGAAGCAACTGCATGTACTCCGTAAAGAAGCGAATCACGCATCCGTGCAGCGTACACGTAAGCTAGATAGGGCAAGGCAAAGTACGGAGAAGGGGCAGGGCCAGGTCAAGCTAGTTAGATGGGGGTCTGTGGTTGGTAGGGCTGCTGGCTTCTGATTACTTATAGTACGAGGCTTTGGTGGTGCCACGGCCAGCCTTATCATCAACATGGGGTCATTGCGTGGGCCCTTTTTTTCTCTCTTTCAACCTTATACCTAATGGATGTTGCCCTGCGGCTGAGGACTGGACACGGCCGGATGGTCGGACGGTCGGTTTTTGGTGGGATGTGGGAGAGGGATGAGGGGGGGCTGGCCTTGGTTTTTTGTCTTTTTGGTGAGAAAAAGGAAATATTGAACTGCTTAGTGCCGCCGTGTTTTTCGTACGAGACGCCCCCCCCTCCCCTTGGCTTGGAGAGCCTGTCATTGTTCTTGTATAACATGAGGGAGGCTTGGCTGGGGTGTGGGAGGGGGGACAAGCCTCGTTTGGGGGACGGGGTTTAAAAAGCCGCTCGCTTGATTTTATTATTTGTCGTTTTTCCCCGTTCCATTTCGTCTTATAAGATTGAAAAAGGGAAAGCAAGAAGACGAAAAAAAAGTAGACGGCGCGCTATTCTTCACAGGACAAGGTTTGCGAAAAGGGACAAGGCGGATGTTGAGGGGGGTGTGTGCGGACAAGGGGCGGATGACGATAGCTCAGCAGTATGAAGCCAAAACAGAAAAACTCGAGCAGAGTGAGAAAAAGTTGAAAAAGCCGTTCGAGGGAAATAAAAAATAATGGGGCACCATGTAAGAGTAGCGCCATCGTAGATCGGGATGGCTGAATCCCCAACACCTGATTCGTGAGTTTTACGAATGGGAGCAATTGATTCGCAGAGACTCCGGGATTTCAGGTTCGCCTGGCGTTTTCCCTTTACTCTATTCTTTTTTTGGCTTGCTGCTGCTTGCACGCACTCACACACACACCCTTTCATGCTCTTTGTCTCTGTCTGTTTCTCACGCCTTTCCCCAATCCATCATCTCGTTCCATCATCTCCCATCCCATCCCCCGCGGCCTCGCTCTTTCGCGCTTTACAAAAAGCACGCGGCATTCCGGAGTTTGGGGGTGGTTTGAGCTAAAGTCGGAGCTTACCCGAAATGCATATGCAGAGCACGCGATTGACGTTGCTTATTGCCGTTTGGCGATGATGGGAATTTGGTGTGTGCTACGGGATGTTGGTGAGAAGGCGTCACATTTGGAAGTAGTGCAATGCAGTGTATTAGTTAACGGAGTAGTGTAAGTATGAAGGCGACAAAAGGGCATTGCTGTTGTGTTGCGTACACACTCTCTAATATTTGTCCTTTTGTGTGTAAGTTGGAGCTGAAGAAGAAGGTGGCCCGCCATGGTTCGTCATCATCATCGTCATCGGCATCATCTCGACTCAGCAGGTTCTCGATATTAAAATTACTATACAGGATGTAGTATCTTGAAAAAAAATAAGGGTCAATGCTACTGTAGCTTTGCCGGAGAGCGATGCTTTTTTTGGGTGTGTCTGGGGGGCGGCCGGTTGCTTGGCATTGCCTCAATATAGCATGTGCCGTTTGGCTGGGCTGATGTGCTTGTGCTTATCAACGGGAACGGAGATGCAAGGACCTTGTGTGTGTGTGGGAAAGGATGGACGGGAATCCGAATTCCCCAGAAATAAGACCACATCGGAGAAATGGTCGTGTTTGTATTTGCCTTTTTGTCTTTTTTGATCCTGGCATCCTTGCAATGTGGTTGTACTGTAATCTGCTTTTGCCGTTGGTAGCAAGTCTGTACGAGTACTAGCCTTGTTCTGATGTGTGTAGTAATCTCTCTTCTCTGGGCACTGCCACCTCCCGGGGCTGTTTTGCATGTGTGAGAGACGGGAACTTTACGAAGTAGGTATGGATGTAGTACTTGTAGATGGACCACCCACAACGAGCCGCTACTGTAGCCAGACCCGGCACGAGTTTGGGGAGGTGTGTTGCCATTTCTCGGGGACTGTGTAGAGGCCGACGTCAGTTGGACAGCCTTGTTTTGCAAGGCGCATATGTGGATATTGGTAACGGGTCTAAAAGCAGGGCAGAGAGTAATGAATAGCGCATATCGGTGCAAAGCCGAAGCAACCTTTGAAAGGAAAATCTGGGAAGCAAAGCAAAGCAAATCAGGGCAGGGCAACTCAAAAGCATGTGTTCCTACAGGGTAGCAATTTGCGAGGGATGTGTCATGGCCTTGTCGTCATTGGGCATGTCACTGGGGCAGCCTCAGCCTGGCTAGAGTAACAGCCCGTGGCAATAGCACATGGACCGAACGTGTTTACTAGTTGAATAGGGCAAACAGGACGAGGTCAAGACTTGACACACAACAGTTGGTTGTTTGGTTGGATGTAATTGATGCCCCCTTTTTCTCCTCTAGGAAATACTCACGAGTACAGTACAAAGATTAGGTATCCGGATGTGGAAAGTGAAGCGTAGACAAGGATACAGAAAGCGCATTACTGTATTCGTGGGTAGTAGCCTAACTCCGTACTGAGTCCGTACACAGTCATCAACAAAACCAAAATAAAAATAAAAATTATCAACAAATTATTAACAAAACTTACCCAAGAGAGAGAAAAGGAAATTGAAAGAGAAAAGAGCCCAGGAAGCGGGGCAGGCCGCACCGCCCCACTGCCAGGGCGCGCCATGTGCCGCCACCTTCCCGTCCGCTATGGAGGAACCGGGACGTGCTGCAACAGGCGCTACTGTAGAGCCGGACTGTGCAGTTGCAGCGCTCCAGCACCAGCAATGCAGCAAGCAGCGCACTCCCACAGCGCTACTGTAGGCCTAGCGATGTGCCTAATGGCGCTACGCTACAGCGCATGTGCAGGTACTCCCAGGTACCTGACCTTGCCTGGTATACTTTGGTAGGGCGCTGTAAGGCGCTGTGCTTGTGCTGTATATCCGTACCTCCCACGGATTTTTGATGACGCTACTTGGCCTTAGGTAAGCTCGAGTGTACATGCAGAATGTTCAGTCCATGTACCGTCCAGTACAACACGAGTTCGAACTTTCTCCATTCAACCGTCATCATCATCATCATCATCATCACCACCACCTTACGCATTCATACTGTATCCCTTGCAGATCACCTCGTGGCAGCACAGTACCGTACAGTGCTCGTACATACAGTCGCATCTCCCTGCTCAAACGAGGCACAATCAGCAGCAACAAACAACAAACCACCAACTCCCAGAAGCGGCTGTACAAGCACGCATGCATAAGAGTGGCACCGCTTCAGCCCAATGAATGGCCCCTGTCTCGCCATCTGCTGCAGAGTAACAGCGCTGCTGCTCTTCTTTGCTCGCTGCTTTGCTTCTTACAGACTGCTCGTACTATTCGCACGCCCCCTCGGCCGGGCTGGGCTGGGTTCCCTCCCGCACAAGTTAGTATGGTAAGCTACCCGCGCGGACACACCTGCTGCTGTCTTGTAAGCTTGCCGGACGGTAGATAATTAAAGGCCGGTGCCAGGCGGCGATAGGGTCGGTGCTTTGGGTTCGGCCGCTGATCCAGAGCGCAGCGCAGATGCGCAGTTACAGTTCGACCCGCTGCGACGCCCGTCTTTTGTCTCGCCCAGAGGATGCTGTTTGGCTGTATACTGCGAGGTGCTACTGTACAGCCTCGTAGGGCAAGGGAGGAACAGGAAGGGGGGTGTGCTGCGAAGACGAACAATGAATGTCCAGGTTTGTCACCAAGTCTCCAACGGCTTCTGTCTTGCCGGGCCTTGTCCTGGCTGCCTTTGACTTTGCCTTGTCTTGCCTTGTCTAACCCAGGTCCAGGGCAGCAACAACAAAAGTGCGAGATAATGCAGGCATCGCAAAAAGTGGAAATGCGAGATGGCTCGAGTCATGGGGACGATCGAACGGGCTTCAACTAGCCGCTGCTTGACCCCCAAACACAAAATACAGTAAAGAGGGACAAAAACCCTTGACAACCCTTGACGTTTCGCGCCTAGGCTATGTACATTGCGGGCTAAGGCTCGCGGAAACTTGACACAAACAGACGCTCGGCCTGCGAGCCACCGAGTTCCTGCTGCCGGCATGACGATGCTAAACGTTGGTGCCATTATGAGTGCTCATAGGCGCGAGTACCGTAGCATCGCGCAATATCCCCGAGGCGAGAAGCTGTGCAGGACATGACCGGACATGGCGCCTGCATTCGACTACCAAGCAATAAACACCAAACAAACCCGAGGCGCGATACAAACCAGCGCTTCCTGCTGCTCCAATTGTTGGGCTTAGCTGACGACCCCGCAGACCCGCAGCGTCTGCCACACCCCTTTCATCTGTCGAAGGCTTCCAGAAGGCTTCCAGATATTTTCCTTTTCCGGGCAATCCCCTCTTCTCGTGCGTCTGCGAGCTTTCCCATGATCATACAGTACGATCTACAAGTCAACTTACCGGAACATGCAGGATTTGCTTGTGTGCTTGTGCTCGCACTTGTACCTGTGCTTGGTGACACATTGAGGCATTTTGAGGGGTAAATGCAGTAAATGCAGGGCTTCTCTATGCCTCGTTTGTGCGTTTCCGTCTGTCATCGCTCCCGGCCAGTGGTCATCAGGATCCAAACCATCTTCAACAAACGCCCCTCAAGTCAGAGCTTGGTGTTGAGTCGCCGACTGCAGGGCTTCTGGCAATTTGTTGCCGTGCTAGACAAAGTATTACAACCACGACCGGCTCTCGCAGTCAAAGACCGTCGTGTTCGTCACCAGAAGTGGGAATTACCCAGACGCTCACTACAGGCATCGGAGTTGTAGCGGACAATTGCTTCTTTACTTTGTCTCTGTCTGTCTCTCTTCTTCACCCCCCCTTTTCTCTCTAAATTATTACAAGATGCCGCATATCCAGAGGGCGGGTATTCACTCGGCGAAGCCATCGGAATGAGGAGAACAAGGAAGAGGGGGGAGGCCCATGGGATGGGATGTGTGTGTGTTTCCCTCATGTTTGCTGCGACATGTGAGTCGGGCCTGACCTGCTGCATGAATCCCACCGGCAAAATAGGATCGTCCAACGAAAAGCATGACCAATGCTGATTGGAGAGGCTAGACAGAAAAAGACACCCAAACGAGTACACGAGGCTAATTGTCGAGTAGCACAAGGCTCCAAGCAGTGATTGCAAAGCACGGATTCTGGACTTTCATTTTACCTGTACAAAGTCCGCACTCCGCAGCTCCGAAACTCGTTGTCGTACCATAATTCAATACAACGGGCGTAAACGCCATATCGACTCATGCACCGTCAGTTTAATTAATCAGCTTGATCATACTTGGCAATTGCTTCTTGCCACTTTTGTTCTCAGTCAAACCCTCAAACGGGCGTCAACTACCGTCTAAGCGGGCCCTGCTTTGGAGATAATATCATGTACGGTAATGAGTCTTTTGGTTGGGAGGAAACTCAATCCACATCGGGCCGCGTACCTTCGTACCTGGAACGACTCAAGATGGCCTCTCCTAGTGAGATTACTCGAGTCGTCGTGGCGTGTTGATATCTTGCGGGAAACACCACGCCGTTTCTAGGTTTGCGCAGGCACAAAAAGTCACATCACATACACTCATACGCTGACTATTACCGGGTCAAACCTTTTGCGTGTGCCCTACACCGACACCGTAATTCATCAGAAACGGGTCCGGCTTGCTCCCTCGCTAGGCAGCAACGAAATCCCGTCCTGGGCGTGTGTGTTGCTCTGCTTATGACCAGCACGGCACGATACCAGTCTCCTGATCCTTCTGGAAGCTAAAAAAGCCTCGAGCAGGAAGCAAAACCATGTCCGCTCGAGCAATGTGACGAGCCCGGAGCCCTGCCGGAGGTGCCGGGCCCTGAGCGGGAGCCAAAGTCGGTGCTGCATGGCACGACACAGATCCGGCGTCGCTCGGCGTCAACGGAGGGGGGGACCCTGACAAGATCCAGAGGCAAGAATGGGACAGTCATCATCGAGATTTGGGGAGGGAGAAATCTGCTTTGGGTCGACGCTTGCCTTGTTTCTCTGCATCATCTGCTTTTTTTCTCCGTGGGCAGAGATGAGGGCTAGAACTTTTACGCCTGCATGTCGTGGGCTAAAGTAAGCACTACAGCATCTATCGAATGACATTGCCAGCAAAACGCACACACACGCGCGCGCACACGCACATCAGGAGCAACAAGAAAAATAAAGGCACAACAGAAAAAAAAAACACCCGTCCCTTCAGGGCCTAACCGTTATGCAGGTCTCGCGGGACAACGGTATGCAGGGCTCTTTAACCTACGCCCGTCAGCTTGGGTCCTCAGTGGGGGTGAGTCTTCGAAACGAAATTGGGACGATGACTCGTTGAAGCAAATGCCAGGCAGTAGTCTGTTTGATGGAGACCTCCAACGAATGTTGTAGCCCGTTTGTGTTGTCTTTTCGGAATGATTATCACTGATTTGTTAAGCGCTTTTCTTCACCGGCACTTGAGGAGATTTTGCTAGATCTGATCCTTGAGCGTTCAACGACACTATCGAATCACGCATCCCCGTTCTCCATGCCGCTACTTCCAGAAAGGCAGGAGACAATGCTACGCCCGTGCCGGTTTGCTGGATCTCTAGCCCGGAAAAGAGGTAGCTTGGGTACTGTTACTTTGACTTGCCGGATGGATGTGTTCCCACGCCTTGTATCCGATGCTGCTTTCGGAACTCGCATTCGAATCATATGCTGAGACGATCATACCCAGTCTGTCACTCTCAAACAACATCAACAACTATTACGTGTCTTTTTGAGTTTCACTTGGTGTTCGTTCTCGTTGACGATGCCGTTATTCCGTCTCCTTAGTGTATGGGATACGGTCCTTTTGCGGACGAATACACTCAACCGACTTACAGACGAAAGGTCACGGGCCTCCTCCTTCAGAGACCAGTAAGCATAAAAGCGAGAGCGAGAACGCCAACCTCAGTTATACGCGGAATGCAACGAGCCTAACGGCAAGAGCGACAGGAAGCTTTCTTGGCTTCCCCAACTCGCGGACCCTATTTACCACGTTTGCAGCCTTACAGTGATGACCGGCTCGTCATCTCATTGACTTTTGGGCTCGATGACGGCGTTGCCGCCACGTTTTTTGTCCTTTCTGTGCCGTGTCAACCCACCCTCACTCACTCTTTCACCCTTCACCCTCACACCCTCTCCCCCTTTCTTTGCCTCGTGGTTTCTTTTTCTGGAAGATCCCGCTAATTAGTCAAGTTACGAGTTCAATATGGGGATAGGTGGCTACAGACTCTCTTCTCTTGCGTTTACTCTTCCGGGCAAGTTTAGGTCAGCGGTGCCGTGGAGCTTGTCAAGTTCCATGTCATTATTAATTTAGGACCTTGGGGGGTGGGTTTCCGTGAGTTGTCCCGTACTATCGGCTGATGCTGCTGTCACCGTGACCATCAAAGGGGAAAACGCCCGTTATTAGACGGAAATGGAGCAATGTGTTGTCTCTTTTTCCGTTTGTATTCTCAGCTTTTGCTATGCTCAGCTTATGGTGTTTGTTTGTCACCCAGCTTTGTTCTTGCGCTGGTGATTGCGATATGAAGTCGGCATGTCACTCCCTCTTCGAGATGAGACATTAGGAGGCCGAAGCCTCCAACTCCCGACATCCACTGCCGTGAATGCCGGGAGCAGCTGTGGAACCCAGCTGTCAACTTTCGCTTACTGTCACTTCTCTTTGCGGTCCGAACGAGACTAAGCCCCGTTCCGTTCACCTTGCGAGACGGATAGCCTATGATTGGGGGACCATTCTTCCTCCAGCCCCTGGCTTTGAGCATGCTGCTGGTATTTCGAATCTCTCCTCGAGAGATTGTAAGCCCGGGGGAATGGAGTCGGCAACTTCCGTTGAACAAGACGATTATCCGAGCTGATGCTTTGTCATTTCACCCCCCTGGTCTACCACTCAAAGAGAAGGACTATCTTGGGCTATATTACCAAACAACAACTCGACTACCAAAGTAGTCTATAAGCTCGTCACCATTCATCCCCCGGCATTGCCTTGACGGTGGCCAGATTAGGAAACAATGACGGAACGATAGGATCCGACCACGTTGTTGCTGACAAGGTGGCAAACGGAGACGCCCCCTCCTTCATCTCTTCCCGCGCGCATGGAGTTTGACACGGCCATACTGTACTTACTCGTGCACTCGCATGTATGTAAGCATGTCCGTGGGTCAGGAAGCCTTCTAGAAGCCTGAATGACATTCCATGAGGAGCAGCTTATGAAGCAACTTACCGTAAACAGTAAATGTCCTTCCGGAGCGTCCGTAACGTCCTTTTGAACCCGTCAACCGTTGGATTCTGCTTTGGAGCTAGCCTCACGTCATCTCAAAGGCAATCCACCCATCGCTCATGACGGTGACAAAACATGCGCATAAAGATTCCCCTTTTCAGTCATTGCGTTTTACTATTGTGCATTTAGTGTCTGGAGTTGTTGAGTTGAGAAGGAGTTGCAAACACAACTGCTTGGAGGCCTTTTTTCTCTGTCTTGCCCCCCCTGATCGGCAACGACAACATAGCAACCAACCAACGTACGAGAAAAAGAACCAAGAGGCTTGATAGGGCTGAGGTTTACCGACTGTAACACCGGCAAGGCTGTGCCCCCCCTTTGTCAGAGAAAATGGGGACAAAATACGGAGTACAATTAACACTCTTTGGTCGAGCGTTTCATTTTTAGTGCCCAAGTCAAGGACACCACTAAAGCTAAAACGGCCCCAAAAAGCTTGCCTCTGCCGCTCCCTAGCACGGGGATGCTAGAGTGTCTTTAGCATTTCTTTAGCAGTCTCTAATGGGCAATAGAGAGCAAGGGCTATGCACGATGACGGCTTTTCCCTCGGCCGATTCGGCCGAGCCAAGCCAACCCGGAGGGATGGACCGATCTGGTCGAAGCCCCCGAGATGGCGTTTTTTCTTCGTGTCCAGTCTGTGCTTTTTCTCTCTTCTTTTGATGCTGACGCTTAATTCCCCCCATTCGACAGGGCTGCGTGTCAGTTTTGGGGGGAGGGGGGTGGTAAACGAGAAATACCGTTGTATTCCGCTCTTCTCCGTCCCCCGGAACCACCCCCCTACCTTACCCTCACTCTCTGCCTTCTGCTGTCTCCCATTTTCCTTTTCGTATGCGGATTCAGAATGCGAGGAGAAGCAAAGCGGGCTAGGCGAGATTCGAGAGTAGTCGAGCCCTTCCGCTCGCGCTATCGATCAGTAATTTGGTCAAGAGAGGGGCATGGAGTCGTTGGTTTCTTGTTGTGTAAGCCTCTTTTTTTTCTTTTTTTACGGGATGGATCGATAGGCGTCTGACAGGCGGGCTTTCAGATAAATGAACCTCATCAAAAAAAGACATTGACAGTTTTTGGAAGTGGGATCCCAGGAATAGATACACCACAGAAGAGAGGCAGAGAGAGAGAGGGTGTGTGTCCCAAGCCGGCGATGTGACGTGCTGTTATCCGATGTGTGGGATACTGTATGAGAGCAGGGTTGAAGCCTGCTGCTTGCTGCTTTCTTGGCTTGCCTTGTTGTTTCTGCTCTTTTGCTCATCCCGCGCAAAAGTTGTCCGACACACGAAAAAAGGATTTCGGTGACCAGACTGGGAAAAGAGGCAGGGTTAAAATTTCAGAATGAGGAGAGGCTCACAAGCCCTTGCCTTGCCCTTTTCCCTTCCAGGCATTGCTTGATTCGACCAAGCGTATTTTCTCGGATTTTTTCGGTGTATGCGTATTATTGCGCAATTGGATGTGTTTTATGCCGGTTGAATTCCTTGCCCTCCTCATCCTCTTCCCCCCACGGGCAAGGGCTTGATATCTCCCCGAAACCTGTTGGGGTCCTTTTTTTTTTTGCTCTGCCTTGTCTTTCTTTTTCTTTGTGCCTCTGCGTGTGTGTGTGTGTCTGGGTCTTTGCATGCATAAAGAAAGAACGTAGCATTGCATATAGGCGAAGATATGGGGGGGCCGGCCGGGCCTCGGGAAGCCAAATACCGGAGCAGACTGTAGTCTGTGCGGTTACAATGTGCTGCTTTTTGTGAGGACCTTTTTACCTTCTGTTTAAAATCCCGATGAATCGCGGCGCGTGACATTTTCTGGTGGACGGGTTTTTGACTCCTTGGGGCCAATCAGCGTTGATGCAATGTCACAGTAACGGGGTATTAGAAGCTGCCAAATACTGCTTGGTAGGTTTTGGGAGTTGGGGGGGGGGGGNGGGGGGGGACACGG
>LVVK01000003.1:1561271-1605331 GCA_002022785.1 Trichoderma guizhouense | reverse complement strand
AGACCGGAAGGATTACCCTTGGGTGTGTGGGCTCCCGATGTTTCGGCAAATTGATGCCTGATTTTTTGCTGGAATCGGTGATTTCTTTCATCATTTGTTTACTTTATCTGAGCTGTGGTGTTGCAGTACATACGAGTACATGATCCTTCTCTGGGTATATCAGTCAAGATGATGATTCTGAGAGTTGTATTCATGTGTCATTAACGATGTCAGGGCTTTTGGAAACTCAATTGCTTGTGTACTCGTATGTATAAGCCCGATTAGGAGGTTTTGTGTATCAACAGTGTGTTTCGTAATGATATCTGACGGGGGGCTTGTCTTTGGGGGCGTGGGGGGCTCTTGCATGAGATTGATATGGAGCTCCAGTCGTTTTGGATGGTATTTTGCCGTGGGCTGTGGCCTGTCGGATGTAAGCTGTTTGTTTAATATGAAAGATGACCGGATGCCGATATCCGTATTTTCTTGTAAGAGTTATTACATCAATATTGGGTGTTTATTTTGTTTTGTTCGTGGATTGAGGTGGCAGTGTAGGGAAATTATCTGCTCGTAATGTTGTTATCGACAAATTATTTGTAATTGCTAATCACCAAGGATAAGAGTGCCTTGAACATATCTTGTATATCGTTCTTCAACTATGGCTACGGGACATGAGATGATGTTTAATGTAGCTCTGTAGAAGGGCAATGATACGCCGTTCCTGATTACTCAATTATATTTTCTTATCTACTGTATCCTCCGGACCACTACCGCGAGATATGCGGACTTTCGGGACTTGTGATGGTGCTAGCCTATTGCATCTGTAGATGCTGTCAAAGTTTGCCGGGAACCGATCCCCAATCCATCAGTCATTGCAATGGTTGAAAATTATGAGCTATTCGGTGTTCTGTGATGCACAGGATCTAAAAGGATTCCGTATCCCAAGACTTGATTTGTGACCTGTCATCGAATCTTGGTTGGGGGCTTTCACTATTCGATCATTCTCCGGCGGAGTTTATAAAAGTCGCCGATGGATAGTCATTCGCCAAGACTCGTTTTCGCGGGGTCCAAGTTAGAAACTGGCTTAGAATCGTGGTAGATGCTCTATTTCGTAACTTTTGTGGCACGTTACCGTTGAAAACTGTCAGTTGTGATATCCATGAAAATGTCATTACAAGTCCTCAATCACACGGTTCCATCGGTTTCAGTGGTACACACACTTTTATTCTAGGTTATGCTCTAGGAAAGTTGAAATACAGGACATGAGTCTACCATTGATGTTGGGGGATATTGCAATTTGGCCAAGCTAAGGTTCTTTAACAATCTGAAGTCTCCGATGTGAACTACAAGTGCTTCTGTCAGAGGTTGAGAAGCTGGATAGCTAAAGAGAAGCACCTTGAGTTTACTACCTTTGTTGAAGGACCTTAGAGTTAAATACGGTCTCCTTTCGGTCACTAGCTATAGGATTCCAGCTAGTCAGCTTACCTCTTTATCTTTGACCTCGTCATTTTGTCTTGTGTTTCAATACCTTGACAGTTCTCTTTCCACGAAATTCCATTGCAAAGTATAGCTTTAATTCCATGTATGGAATCATTCCTATTTTTGTTTTATGATCACAGGAATATGGAACAACGAATCAAAAGGGAGCTCATTGGCGAAAAGTTTTAACTAACGTCCTAGAGTTGGCATATGTGAACATATTCCGTTATTTTGAAATTGAACACAACTACCTGAAGAACATCGGTCAAAATAAGCTACTGATTTAGTCTAGTATAGAATATTCAACTATCCACAAGATAGAACAATAACATTTTCTGACTTCTTGCCCCAAGATTAGTCACCGTATACTAAATTATGAGAAATAAGGGTTGAGGTTTGTAGATGGTACTGCATTGCACTACTTGAACACTCATCGATCTGTTAGATAGCCTGCTGAAAGAGACTGATATGTATGTACTGAAAGGAAAATGAAGAATCATCTCAGAAAGCAACTTGGCGACATGGAATAATCTTGCCTTCGCATCATCATCCATGAATGAACAATGGTTAGAACAAAGCGATACATCTCTTGTTACATTCTGCAAGTTCAGCATCGTCGAATCATGATTCTCGAATCTTGATAAAAATACAGACGCATCTATTCACATTCCTTCTTAGAAAAGCTATCCCGATTTTTTCACAGGAATGAAGCAGTCAACTGACTTTGAAGAAACCCCTTTCAAGGTATGTATCTCGAGAAATCGGAACGCCTCTCAAGTGATCTATGAATTCGATGACAGCGTCTGAAGCCCCATTTCGGGTTGCCTCCAGTTAGGTTTCAAGAACTTTTATGTCTTATGATCCGTATATCATTTCGTACCAATTCAGCTCTCCAACCATTTAATTGTAAGAATTCACTTATACAAATATGCTGAGCGTACAGAATCCTGTATATGATGAAGCTAGACTTGCGAAAATGAGCCTGGTGTTGACATCACATATCGAACAAGCCAAGCAGATCCTGGCTCCTTATTTTAAACGTTGGAAACAATTAGATTAAAGTTGCGGCGTACGAAACGTATCGTAAATATCTATATGTCTATATAGGAATATTAAAGAAATAACAAGCCGGAACCCAGAGTCTTTACAGTCCCTTAGGGGTGTGGCTTGCAGGACTGTGTGCAGTTGCCAGTCAAGGGGTGCTTCTTGTACTGAGCAACGGCGGCGTCCTTGATGGAATAGTCAATGAGCTTGCCAACGCCCGGAACCAGAGCTTTAGCAAAGTTAAAGGTCGCGGGAACACTGAAGCCGCCAAACTGCTTCCTGATGTCGACATCGTTCATGATGCCCGTGGGGTTGACGGTGAAGTCGTTGAGCGGCGGCGAGACCTCTCCGGACAGCAGGTTGGTAGCAGAAGCGTACTCCTGCGTGGCAACCGCCTGAGAGACGCCCAGCTGCTTGACGAGGGCCTGGATGGAGCACGGCTTGTTCTTGGGGTTGAGCAGGAACTTGTTGGCGGCGTACATGGAGGCCATGAAGCGAGTCAGCAGGGCGTTTTCAGCCTTGTTGCTCAGGGAGGACTGGCGGATGGTGAAGGCGCTCGAGGTGACGGGGGCGACGACGTCGGAGATGCGGGCGAGGATGTTGGGGGCCTGGCCGGGAGCAAGAGCATCGCCCTCGACGGCGAAGGGGTAGGTGAGGATGGTGGCATAGACTGCGGTGCCGTTGGGGAGAGCCTCGTTGACGAGGGCAGAGAATCGCTGGGGAGTTCCGCCGACGGTCTTAGATTGCAGCATGTTAGTTTCGTTGTCCAATTGCTTTCTCTCCCCGTTGCTCAGCTCAACTCACCATAAAGTAGTAGTCATTGTTGGCCAGCGTCAAGCCGTGGGTGGCCAGTACATCCTGCAGCAGATATGCGTAGCCGCTGAGGGGCGAGTCGACAATGATTGGCTTGCCCTTGAGCTGGTCGATGCTGGTGATGGACGGGATGGACGCGAGCACCAGATCCGGGCCCTGATCCAGCTGGCCGATGACGGTCACGTTCTGGTTCTGGTTGAAGCGGTAGTTGAGCGCATTGTCGACCGTGGCCGTCAGGATGTCGTATTGGCCATTGAGGATGGAGGCAAAGGCCGCCGTGCTGTTGGGCACCTGGTTGTAGACGACGTTGAGGCCGTTCTCGGTGAAGAAGCCCAGCTGGTTGGCAACTGAGTAGGTGGCCGTGGCCAGGCTGCGGTATCACAGTCAATCAATGCCTTGGTCAGAGGTTCTAGAGATGCCGTAGACTCACAAGGCGCCGTATTGGACCGTGTCCAGGGCCTGGGCGCAAGCCACGAGACCAGCGAGAGCGAGAGAACGCGACTGCATTGTTCCAATTGAAGAGGAGGGAAAGACAAGGAGAGAATGGAAGTTGGTTTGGTGTTTTTGTGTTTTTGTGGCTTTTCTGGTTTCCCCTCTATCCTCTACGTTCTTCAACTACGTAACATGGCGGGCGACACACAGCGCTCGACCAACGTAGTTATATGTCTTTCCGATTAGTGACACAATCTACTTGCGACGGGTCAACGCGCATGGCTCATCTTGGAGTCGGGAGAATCTTCTCGCGAAGCTAGCCCGGTCAAGTAAAGGCATGGTAGCAGACACGTGGTGGATGCGGTTATTTCCAATGCTACTGTCCATTACAAAACTAGCAACGGTGACCGGAGCTGGGGACTAAAACGAGGTCCCTGGGCCTGGTTGCTGTTGTTTGCTGGGAGTTGTTGGTCGAGTGTTGCGGTTGATGGCCGTTTTGGTTCAGTTGTGTCTGGGGGACCTGGTCGAAAGCGGAACCGAATTGAGCGATTAGTGGGCAAGGGTGACATTTGCAATGCATTCGGGGAGATGAAGTGCTGATTCTAGAGCTCATCTTGTCTGCAGCGGGGAGATACGTGATCCATCTGTGGGATCTGTGCAGATAAGAACGATCAATGATACCCTCTTACATAGCATTTACGAAGCATCTAAGGAGTGTACTGGATGTGGCAGACTCAGACTTCAATTGTCATGGACACTATCTCGGGAATAGCTGGTCACTAGATCAGATCCCTTGTTAGGCGAGGGATATCCACATCTTCAAGAAAGTAATCGACGCTATTGATCGCTTCTACAGCTCACATTTAATGGATAGACGAGAACCCTGTCCAAACTCACGTCTTCTCCCGTCCTTACCGACCTTCTGGTCCGTATTCTTCAGCCCGTCATTTCTAGCGCCCGTCGCAATGCGGCATTCTGCCATATTGCTTCATCGAGCTGGGCTCCGGAAATCGGGAATACCGCGAATAATGCTTCATGCTTCACCTGGCCTATTGCCATTTGCTACCCGTCTCGGCATCCCTCCCGTCTTGGCAGATGGGACACTGGTGGATTTGCCTATCCGCTATAGGCGAACGTTGACAACCGATTCTGGCCAATTGAGTAACTTTGCCTTCATGTGCAGTTGACTGGGTTGTCAGATGGCAAAGCAAAGAACTGCGCAACTTATTGTGATTGACTTCTCACTGCGTATAAGCCAAACAGACATCCACATGTGGCTCAACGGCCTGATCCCTCTCTTTATAGACACAAAGTTCCAGCCAAGCTGTATACGCGGATTCGAATCGGCTAAAGTCAACTAGCTTGAGACCAAAGTTCTTTAGCAGCGGTTTCGACTTGAGTCGGGAGCATCCCGAAGTCTTCTGCTAACACCGACACCCGGACTATGTCGAACATGAAATGGCTAAATCCAAGCACTAGTTAGTTAGCTTAGTACGCAAGGCATAGTCGGCGACTTGAACTTTGGCCTCCGATTCTGTATCGTGCCGCACAATGTTGCCATTGATCTTGCCGTTGATAAAGCCGCCACTTTTTAGTTTAATGACGAGTGGGTTTTCGTTTCCTTAGCGGTCTAAGATGAGCAATATTGCTCTCTTAAGCATGACATGCGGTCGATAGGCTGTGAAACGCATCTTGTTGCATGAACTCGGGATATCCGGACCTCATGACCATTCTCCAGGACAATAATTATCTGAGGGCCGTAATTTTGAGGACTTGCCACCACAGTAAGGAGAAGGGGCAGGAGAAACAGAATAGTAAGTCGGTTTAGCTACGGTGCGGTGGATCGTGGCATGATGCTGAGAGTCAGGCTTCTCCTAGCTTTGATGAGGATGAGGATGAGGAGAGAAGAGAGCATTGCAATCATCTCATCATACTTTTCGGCTTGGCCCGGCCCGTCTTAGTCGAAGGCTTAAAGGCCACTTTTTTCTGGAGCTCTTCTTCCCTTTTAACCGACGTCAACGAGCTGCCCTACTTCCTCCACGGCATGGATATTGTAAGTGGTGACAGTTTGTCTAGCCCGGGTGGGAAGAGAAGCCGCTCGTTAAAAATTCTGAGACAAGAAAAAAACCAAGACGACCGGCGTTCTGTCAGACAAGGAAAAAAAGACGACGTGCAATAAAGTAAACATCTGCGCCACTGACAGACGGCTGCGTCTTAAGTGTTCCGTCAACGCCGTTGTTTGATTCTTTTCCGGCCAATGGCATTATCCCAATTTATCCAGAGGGCCGAAGGATTCGGGCTGGCGACATTCGGCCCCTGCAATGACACACCGGGGAATGCCGGTAATTACCCCGAAATGTGCAAGGAGAGGAATAGGTCTGGCCTTTCAAAAGTGCCCAGTGTCGGTCTTCTAACATGGTGAAGCTGAGACGCCGATTCAGGAATGGGTTTAGCAGGTTGAAGCAAAACGTAACTATCTCGTAGCACGTGGTGTTAGACGACTTGCTTTCCGAAACCGGGAACGGGACGAAACCGAGGATTGGAGTCTCGTATTAGTCGTATTTGTTAGTTGATAGGCACTTTCACATATTGGGCTTTCTTTCATTCATTATTGCCGTTGTATGCATAGGAGACTGGTGAATGTATAAAGGAGATTGTGATTATGCATACTGACTAGGCTGCTGGTCTTGAGAACAGCCTGGACAACAAGCCCTGCTCAATAGATGGTTCGGGACTCTGCCAATATATATCTCAGTGAGCAAAGAGGGGCATTTTGAAGAAACACCGAGAACCGAGCCTGTGGATCTAGCCCGTCGTTAGCTGATCTTTTAGAGTGATTCTCTGTCGACGGAAGGCCGTTTCCGGCAATTTAGACGATTGGCACATCGACTAAAAGTGCTAGGATTCGGCCTATTTCTCTTTGAGCATCGGCCCATGAACCAACAACATGCTCTTGATACGCAAGGAACAAGGACAAGCCAGAGCGAACCAACAACGTCTCGTAATACTCGTATCTTGTAACCGAATGGGCTACTGTTGCATTTTCGCATTTCAGAGGCTCCTCCATCAGACGAACTGCTTGGGATTAGTTACGGAGCAGACCCGCATGACTCGCAGGGTTGTACTGTCATGACGGAAACGAAACCCTTCACCAATACGACTCTGTGACAAGGCCCCCAGATTTCATCCCCGAGCTGAGGTGATTGTGGTAATACTACCTACTTGTTTGCTAGTGATTGCAGACATGGCTGCTTCCAAGCCATGCTAACGCAGGGGACCATGAAAGGGGCTAGTATTGCTCGGTCTCTCCCCAGTTATGGCAACGTCGCAGTCCGGAATCCTTCTTGACGATTGCCGCTCAACAGCCGGGGGTGTAGAAGACAAATCTTGGAAATTCTGGACCTATTAAGCCAACACGGTCCCGCCGCCCGTGTCTTCCAGCCCGCCGTGATGTGATGTGCATTTTGCGATCGACGACCCCCCATCGAATCGAATTAATTACTGGAGCTCTGCCTCGCATGCCATGATCGATTTCGGCATCGACGCGCCGTACGGCAAGCGCGATGCCATTGATGATGGGGATCCGAATCCTCGCGGCGAGAGTCTTGCGCACTTGTCTATTATCTTCGTCTCTCTAGCGGGCTTCTTCGTCATATTGCGGATGATAACGAGATACTTTCACACCAAGGCCTGGGGAGCTGACGATGTCTTGATTGTGGCGGCACTGGTACGGGATGTCTTTTTTGTTTTTCTAAACATTAAAATATATCGATGGATGGGGATTGATGTTCTGACTTGTTTCTTCTTTCTCGCTATTAGGCTCTTGCTTGTTGCATGACGGCTGCTTACAACGGAGGTTCGTTTCGCTTCTTTTGCAACTCGTTTAATATCTTGTGACTAATACGAAGGAAAACAAAACAGAGGCTGGGAATGGATTTGGACTTCACAGTGACCAGATCGATGCGCACCACAAGATCCTGGCCTTCAAGGTAAGCACCAGCAAAACGAACAGCGGCCCGAAATGGGAGGGGAGGAATATCAATTCTCTGACCGAAAAGCAAACAGTGGTTCTTTGCCGCCCAGATCTTATACAAGGTTACGACATGCCTCACCAAGATGTCACTGGGCATGCTGTACCTGCGAATCTTCCCGGACCGCAAGTTCCGCATGGCCGTCGTCAGCGTCATGGCGGTGACTGCGGCTTACACGCTGGCCGCGGTGCTGATGACGGTCTTTGCCTGCAATCCCATCGAAAAGTCTTGGAACAAGCCCTTGCCCGGCAAGTGCGTCAACTCCATCAGCATTTGGTACTGTGAGTCGGAAACTGCCTTTATTGTGTTTGTATAATCTGTTGCGGGAGCTTGCTAACTAACCGCTATTAAAATAGCGACGTCTGTGTTGAACATTGTGACAGACATGTTGATCATCGGGCTACCGATCAACGAGATTCGACGACTCCAACTGCCGCTGGTGAAGAAGTTGCTGCTTTGCGCTCTCTTTAGTTTGGGTATCTTTGTCATTGCCTGTACCGTTATACGAATGATTACTGTGTCGCCGCAGACGACGGCTTCGGATCAGACTTGTCAGTCAACGATTACAACAACTCCCCTAAACTTCTACAACGCGTGCTAATACTAGGATTCTGTAGATTATCAAGCCGTGTCCAATAGCTGGACATTTGTCGAGACTAATGTCGGAATCATTTGTGCTTGTACGTCTCTTTCCTATTCTTTATCGGATTAGCCAACCTCCAGCAATTTCCTCCTCTCTCAACCCCCTGAAAGTTCCATGTTAACCATAGAGTTGCTGCAGGTCTACCAATCGTCTGGGTACCTCTCACTAGGCAGTTGCTTCGATGGCTAGGACTCGGCGGAGAGGATACGACTGTCACGAGCAAGTCTGCCTACGCCCTCGGATCGCACAACCATGTCAGCAGTGCACGAGCACGAACCAGCCGCCGCGACGCCGAGGGAGATAGCGTGGAAGAACTTATGTTTGACGGCATCAAGATGACGAGGAGGTTCAGCGCTCATGTAACCGAAGAAGACCGGAGTCGGGGAGACACTGCTCCTGAGGACCGCCCGTGGGAGAAGATCCCCAAGCCGCCGAAATAACTTAACTATATGTGGTGTGTTGAACTTGGGGTTGAGTCTATCGACCGATTACACTGAAATATCTTTCAATGGAGTGGCCATGCCGTGGTTATACGACAGCATACATCTCCGAAGAAGCAGCCGGACAACTTACGGAATGATCTTTTCACTCCTCTCATTAATTGTTTGCCCGAGAGCTTGCATACATCATCTAATAAGGCACACACAGTCTCCTTGGGGCTATTGGGCCATCGAATTATAGCTGTGAAGGACCGACAGAGAATCGGGAGACGATGGTGTAATCTGTATACGAAGAGTATTCAGATTCTGCTTAGTAAGAGAACTTCCAATGAAGGCTCATGGGGAGAAGCATAAAATAGCTTTTCATCATGAGACTTGTGTATATATATAATAATAATAAAGAATGGCAAATCAGCCTATTCACGTATTCCCTTATCAAGATTCGGATTATATGCGACATGCCCGGCTTTACGTGATGTTCTTGGTTCAAGCGAGACAAGATCCTTCAACGGTTGTGACGGACAGCCTGCTCATCACTTTGGACCGTTGCATCGCCTTCAAGAACAAGCCCACTGCGATTTTGCAGCAACAACGCTCACTGGGTTCAACTTGTTGGACAGTAGATAGCCAGCAGGTGAACTGGGACTGCTGAATTCATCATATACAAGGAACGGTGGGAAAAGGCATGCATGATGCTGCATCTTTGTCTTTGTATGCATGTCCTCTTTGTCTCCCCCGTACAGATGGGATGCGAGCTCCACCAGGTAACATTATCTGGGCTGAGCTCAGTCTCGATATTCAATTACTTCTATTGCAATATTCGTACAACTTTCTTCGTGGGCGTAAAGAGCAAAAACAACATAGACGGTAGAGCTTCTCACTTGTCATCACAGTACGGGATACTTGCCTTATGTCGTCTGTGCTGCTGTCGTTAGAGTTCGAGGTAAGCCACCTGCTTTATAGAAATACGCTCCAGATATGTATCCATGGACCTGACTACCTACTTTAGTAGTGCCTGGTTGTCAGGTACCAGTTACCGGTAATTCGGTCCATTTTGTTGGTATCACTGGGAATTGCGTGAATGTCTGTTAGTAGGATACTGGAAACTCCGCGGCCTGTTGCAGCGTGGTGGCTGTATCTACTTAACAGTGGCGACTATTGCCTGTTATAAACTTTGCGGCGTCCTGTTTGGTGTCTCTCAGCCAAGCAAAATAACCCGAGCAACATATACGAACCCGTCAAACATGCTTGATACTCCAGATATCTTCACCGACTTCCTGAATTGCTGATAAGCAGAGCATCATGACATCGGATCCTCGAACGCGTCAGCAGGGAGAAATGCCAAGACGGCAATGTGGAGCCGAGAGTTGAGCCGGGGAAATGGGGATTTTTCGTCTTTGACTGAGGAAGAGGCAGGCCAATTGCGCCTTGGTTGCAGGCAACGTGCGTTGTGCGTGCTGCGTGCCTGAATTCCGTATAGAAGAGGCAGTTCAGTGAGCCCGAGGTTGCGGATATGCTTGTGATTTTGCTGGATATTCAACGTCTGTTGAGCTGACCAAAAGCCAAGTAGGAAAGCCAGAAGCAAAACATGTAACACGTACTCTGCAGCGTGGATACTCGGCGTCGTACGGGCTAGGCCTAGCAACTGGAATGGAGGCGCTACTATGCCGAGTCCCGCCCAGCGTAGCCAGCGGCCAGGATGACATTGATGACAGCGACACAGTTGTTCCCTCGCGGTACTCCATACAAGGAAATCAGATCGCACAAGGATGGAGCCGCGCTTGCGCCGTCACTACCGACCGCTGGGCCGCTGCGGCAATCGCTCGGGATTGTTGAGATACAACTTGTGGTGATGGCCGGAGATTCAGAAGTTGATAGGGCAGCAAATGCGACAGGCGAGTGGGATCTCCCCTCATCGTTTGTGCCGACAAGGCTAGAGGGCCAGAAACAGATCCTGAGACACAGAACCACCACCGGCCCATTGTACATTCTGTAGACTCAGTGTAGAGCGACCATCAGGTATGACATGACATGGCTTGTCGCCTGTACGAAGCCACTTGTACATACGAAACCGCTTGTATGTAGCACCTGGAACATGATAGATCCTCCCGCCTGCCTCAGATTATGTGCTAGCCACTGGCAGCTCTTGTCTGAATGGTGTTGGACAGAGCTCTGCAAGCCGATACGAGCTCTCCATTCGCTAGCTGTCCGAGCTGTCGACTGATGACTGATGCCGGATGACTCTCAAAGCTGCTTCTCGCGTGCCGTCTAAGCCGATCGCCATCCGTCCAGTGGGACCTCGACCACGAGCCATGATTGCCGTGTGCCGATTAGCAGCGCCTAGCGCCCTATTGGAGGCTTTGGGCATGGGATAGACTTCGAAAAGAGCCGCTAGAAGCGTTGCTTCTCGGGTGCTGCTGTTCTGTCATGTTCGATACAGAGACGCGGGAAGTGTGAGACCTTGGTCAGTCACTGGTGGTTGCATTGATGTCTGAAGCCCAAGCCCAAACAAAAGCCCAAGCTTCCATGGAATCAAGCACACTCTGTAGCGTAGACAAGGCACTATCTGGGACTGTGTTAGCAGCCATGCAGCTGGAAACAGACGATGCAACGCCCTGATGCCTTGTTAGCCAGTGGAGAGCTGGGTATCAGGAAGAGACGTGACGATCTCGCCACTAGGGATGAGGGCTGAAGAGCCGATTTTGCCGTTGAGGAGCAGGATTGTTGATGTACTTGCATGGTTGCACGGCAGAAAAAGGAAAAGAGAAATTTTTTTGAAAAATGAAAAATGAAAAAGAAGAGAAAAGAGAAAAGGAAAATACATGGAATGTACCCACAAGATGACGGTATCGCAATGAATTCACGCACTCGGTAGCCTGTCAAGTGAGGAGGTGGTGATTGATGTTCATCCATGGATGTTCATGTTGTGTTGCATCTGTGCTGTAGGTAAATCAGCGGCTTCTTATCGCGATACCACAGCGGCAAGTACCCGCAACCTGGAGTGTACTTGGCGGGAGTGCCAAGACCTCCCCAGATGCTTCGAGCAGGTACTTGTGCCGCCCGCAGCGAGTGGTGCAGCGCGCATGTCGCATTGAGGCGCAGCAGGCTTTGGCAAGGTGACGCTGCAGGTACTCTCTCGTAAGGGAAGGCCATCAACCGTGTATCCATTCTCCATTGCTAAGAGCCTCTTGGCGTTGCCGTTGAGGCTTCGGAATCAGAAGAAAGTACCGCACAGGTACCCCCGGCCGTCAGAGTGTGACCGACCGAGTCTCACCAATCAGCCCTCATTGGCACTCATTCATCCGATCAATTGCATGTACCTGGAGCGGACCAAATACCCGTTGGCACGACCTGCGGAGTACCTTGCGGGATACCTCGCGGCATCAATTGCGTGCCCTGCCCTGCTCAGTGGACAGTGAGTGAGCCCGCTGGAGAACGGCCCAGAAAGTCCCCCAGAGAGCCCCAATAGGGCCCCAATAGCCCCCCGTAAGCCTCGAGAGCCGCCCCAAAGGCGCTAGGACAGACCACTGCCAAAAACCCGTCATCCCCAATCCGCCATCCGTCCCTGCGTCCAGGCCTTGCCCTTGGCGTCTTTTTCGTCGGCCTTGGATCTCGTCTTCCTTTTTTCTTCTTATCCCGTCCACTCGCTTTCAGCTCTGCAGCCTTGGCCCTCGACCCTCTGCCTCGTGCTGTTCACTGGCCTCGCCGGCCTCATCGCCCCCCCGAATCGAGAGACGACAGCGAGGAGCGCCGTCCGACTCGTCGCCCCAGGTCGAGGTCTGGCTCTCATCCTGTCCCTGTCCCTGTCCGATGAGCGACGACGAGAAGGCCGCTGCCACTGGCGGGGTGGCCGAGATGACGCCCAATTCGTCTCGTCCGTCCATCGTCGACGACGGTATCAAGGACGTTATTTCGGTAAGGATGCCACGGTCGAAGCAATTCTGCTTGTCTCTGTTTTTGCGCTGGGAAAGTTGTTGCGCGGGCGGTGTCGCATCTGCACTGGAAGCAAGCATCGCCACCAGGGTTCATGTTTGGAAAAAATGAAAAAGAAAAAAGGGCATTGAATGGGCCAGCGACGACGCCATTCGTTTGCTTCCGCCTGCTTTTGCGTCCTCCGTCTTGCTCTTCAACAGTCTCCCACTGCCTTCTCTCCTCTCTCCTGTCCTTTCTTTATTTCTTCGTTTCCTCTTGTTTCAAAACCTGTCATTCCTCGTCATCAGCTTCCTCAATGAACTGGCACAACTGACTGTTTGGGCTCTTCGCTGCCCGCCCCCTTTCGCAGGAGCCCTTTTCCTACGACGAAGATGATCGCGATTACTATCCCCCCCAAAACAGCACCGAGCACGACCTCAACGTCACCGAAGATGATTTGCTCGAGGCCCAAGAGCTCGCCTCCCGATATACACTTCAAGAGGTCCGCGACATCATGACTCGAGTCTTTCGCGTCCACGAAAAAGACCACAACTTTCCCTCCATCATTATCCAAAAGATCAAGGCCTTTCTCGAAAATGAGTCTGTATTTTCCAACCCCGAGAAGCACCAGCACCTGATCCAGGAGATGAAGCTGGAAGCCGCTCTCGTCACCAGCAACAGCCCCTACGCCGAAGTTCGAGCAGTTGTCAGCAACAAGGACGATCCCACAACGCCCTGCTCGACCATCCGAAGCTGGGTCATTGGACTGGCTTTCAGCTGCCTGTTAGCCTTCATCAACCAATTGTTCGACATTCGGCAGCCCGCCATCCGTGTCATGGCCAATGTTGCTCAGCTGCTGTCCTACCCCGTGGGCAAGGCGTGCGAAAACTGGCTGCCAGACGTCGGCTTCACCCTCTTTGGCACATATCACTCCCTCAACCCCGGCCCTTTCTCCAAGAAAGAGCACATGCTCATTACCATCATGGCAAACGTGGCTTACAACACACCCTACACCAACAACATCATCTGGGTCCAGTATTTGCCCCAGTACTTTAATCAACCGTACGCATCCCACGTTGCCTACCAGCTCCTCATTGCCCTGGCCACAAACTTTATTGGCTACGGCATGGCTGGCATCTGTCGCCGCTTTCTCGTCTATCCGTCATACTGCGTGTGGCCGGCTTCTCTCGTCACCATTGCCCTCAACAAGGCTTTCCACAACGAATCCAATGCCGCGGTCGAGGGCCCCTTTGGCAAGAAGTGGAAGATTTCTCGCATCAAGTTTTTCTACCTCATGTTTGGCGCCATGTTTGTCTGGTTTTGGTTCCCCAACTACATCTTCACTGCCTTGTCTAGGTTCAACTGGCTGACCTGGATCGCCCCCCACAACCGCGACCTCAACGTCATCACTGGTATCAACCATGGCCTGGGCGTCAACCCATTCCCGACCTTTGACTGGAACGTTTTGCTTTGGGACTCGGCCGACCCTCTCATGGTCCCTTTCTACAGCACGCTCAACCGTTTCTTCGGCGTCTTCATCTCCTTCTGGGTGGTCCTCGCCTTCTGGTACAGCAATGTCTACGACACCGGCTACCTTCCCATCAACAGCAACCGCGTATATGATCACTTTGGCAAGCTCTACAACATTAGCCGAGCCGTTGACGACCGAGGACTGTTCCACGCCGAAGAGTACAAAGCATACTCACCACCCTTTTTGAGCGCCGGCAACATTGTCATTTACATGTTCTTCTTCGCCATCTACACATCGACCTTGACCTACGCTGTGCTATACCACCGCCACGAAATCGTCATGGGATTCAAGTCACTTTTCGCGAGCTTCCGCAAGAAGAAGAACCCGATCAAGGACGAGAGAGTTCTCGACGTTCACAACCGGCTGATGAAGGCATACCCCGAGGTTCCGGAGTGGTGGTACTTGATTTGCCTCGTGCTTGCTATTGCCCTGGGCGTTGCTGGCATCGCCGGGTGGAATACAAACACGTCTCCTGGCGTTGTGTTCTATGGCCTGGCACTCTGCATCATCTTTGTCATTCCCGTGGGTATCATCAAAGCCATGACGGGCATTGAAGTCACGCTCAACGTGCTGGCCGAGTTCATTGGTGGCTCCTTTGTCGATGGTAATGCGCTGGCCATGAACTACTTTAAATCTTTTGGCTACGTCACCTGCGCACACGCCGTGTGGTTCTGTAACGATCTCAAGCTCGCCCATTATGTCAAGATTCCACCTCGCCAGACCTTCATCGCCCAAATTATTGCCACGTTCATTAGCACCGTTATCTGCACCGGCGTTCTCAACTTCCAGATGAAGAGCATCACTGGCGTCTGCACTCCCGATGCGCAGTTCAAGCTCACCTGCCCAGGCGTCAACACCTTCTTTACCGCCTCCGTCCTCTGGGGAACAGTTGGACCGCAAAAGATTTTTGGCCATTCCGGACAGTATACAGAGATTCTGGTCGGCTTCCCTCTGGGCATTGTCGTCGTCGTTTTCTTCTGGTTGCTGAACAAAAAGTTCCCCCAGTGGACCTGGACTCGGCAGATTCATCCAGTGGCTATCATGTATGGCGGCATCGTATGGGCACCGTACAACATGTCGTACGTCTGGCCCTCTGTTCCGATTGCGTGGATTTCCTGGGTCTATCTCAAGACTCGGTTTGTGTCCTTTTGGTCTAAGGTAAGCAATTTCCCCCCAACCCCCTTTGACAACTCTCTGACTTATGCTGACTGATTTTCTCTAGTACAACTTTGTTCTCTCAGCAGCCTGGTCTTGCGGCATCGCCATTTCAGGCATCATCATCTTCTTTGCCTTGCAATACACCGACGTTCAATTCCACTGGTGGGGCAACATGGCGTCTGATATGGGCTGCGAGGGCAAGGGGTGCACGCTGAAGCACCTTGCACCCGGGGAATATTTTGGACCACGCATGGGCACCTTTGACTGATAGAAAATGGCGCGACTTGTGTTTTCAGTTTGGCATTTTTCTTTTTTTCTCATCTTCGCCAGAGTGTAAGATTGAAAGGCACTCGGCGCTGGAGTCATTCATAGTGGAGTTAAAGGGAGAAGGGAGCATTCACATGGCGGGAACTGCTTCACAAGCATGTTGGTCTGTTTTTGACATTTTGTCTATTTTTTGTTTCATCTTACTGTTATTTTTTTTTCTTACCTTTGGGAAGGAATGGGACGAGTTATACCCCTATGTTGATCTGATAGGAACGAGATGACTGAAATGAAGAGCAAAGCCCACTCTTTCAAGGAAACGAGGCGTTTAGAGATTTGTATAAATGCGAACTGAAAGGCGCTAGAAATGGCTATGGACGGGGCTTTTGGTTCAGTGGAAGAGGAAAGGGCGACGGATTCTGAAGCTAGAAATTCAACAATTATTGAACTCTTATTGTCAAATTGTGTGTTGAGTGTTTGGTTAAGTCTATTGTGTGAGAAGCTTCACGATCTTCTGGCGAGAGGTTGGTTCTGACGATGTTGCTGAGTCAGAAAGCACTGTGCGCCTTCAAGTACCGAGTACTTGCCTTTGTGCTAGCACGACGCCGACATCGCCTGTACAGTAGACTTTGCTGATCTGTGCCTGCAACTTGCTCTCTTCATTTCAATTGGCCAGTCGGCTCTTCACTTTCGCTCGGTCTCTTGGACATGATGCCGAGTTGAAGATTCGTAACTTGATCAACTTCTGCTTCCAGCTGTTGATAAAACAAAGCAGCACAAGCACTAGCCACGGCCTGGTTGATACCGATCACTATGAGTGCCGGTAAAATAAGAGCCATGGTGGCCTGCAAGCACTGTCGGCAGCGGTAAGCTCAGACTCGACAGCCTTTCTGTGCTGGCTTTCGTTTTGCGTGGGCTGACACTAGAGTAGAAAGAGACGCTGCGATGGTATGACGCCACGATGTTCGGGCTGTAGGCAGAGAGGATTGGAGTGTGTGTACACAGAGGCTGCTCCTCCCAGGTACGTGTGAATGTGAAAAAGAGGTGCATGGTGAAGTGAAGCTGTTTCCGTTAGGTGCACCACGAGGGAGGTATTGTATTGTTTTTGCATATTCTGATGGATCTGTGGAGGTAGAAACACTACTGTACGAACTCAGTTGAATGAGTTGGACCATCAGAATGGAACTATGGCTTCGGATGAGTTGCTTCAGCGCCTAGAAAGCATCGAGATGTTGCTTGGAGAACACGCCGAGGCGCTGAGGACATTGCAGCAGGAGAAGCAGTCGCAGCATCGTGGAGATTTATCAGCATCTATGACGCCGCACCTGCTGCCCGACTTTTATCGGCAAACTGAGATTATTGAAAGCGATAAGACATCGCCCTCTCTTTCACAAGAAGCATCAATGCCGCATTCTACCTGGGCGCTCACCACACGTGAAGGAGGCGACTCGTCGAGGCGTGGGGTGAATGGTGATGGAGGCGATGATGTGCCCCCAATCACTATACCGCTAGGGCATCAGACGAGCACGAGCAATCTATTGACGCTCCCTCAGATGCGTCCCTTAGTGGGTGATTATCCCGAGGACTTCATCTTCCGGGTCGAGGAGAGCCGATCACCTTCTGCGGCGATGGATTTTATGACTGCGCCAGGGCTACAAGAAAAAGATATTGACAGAACAGTCACGGACGATTATCTCAGTAGCTTCCTTGCCTTGGTGCACGCTTGCCACCCCATCTTTGATCGCGACGATCTTCTCGCAAACTACGAGACCGCTATGAGAGAGGGACTGGGATCTGACGTCAGGTCGGGCGTGATCCTTGCGGTTTTGGCCCTTGGAGCAACGGCTTCGGATGCGATTGATAACGGGGACAATGGGAATACTGGTGATGCTTGCATGCAAAGGGCACTCCGAATCCTGGTGCCGGCGTGGACCCTCTCGTTTAGCGGCAGTATTCAGCTGACGCAAGGGCTGATCTTGTGTGCGTTGTACTTTACATATGTGGTGCAGCCGTTGACGGCATGGAGGATGATATATATGGCGTCGACAAGCATTCAGCAGCTCTTGATTCGGCAAGTATTTTGTGATTTGGCGTGGTGAGGCTGTTGCTGACGGATGACAGGTGCAAGGATATCTTGTCGGGCCAGGCTGAGATTCAAGAATTGACCCGGCTTAGCTGGATATCTTTTATCATTGAAAGGTGAGGCCACGATATGATGAACCCAAGGGGGAGACTCTACGCATGTGTGTCGAGGTATCTGATGATATTAACGAAACTGCCAAACCAGTGATATGATTGCCGAGTTTCACCAGCCCAGGAGCGGCATTGATGTTCTTGTTGATCGCATGCCCTTCCCCAACTACGGCACCAACCCGAAGCTTGAGCACCTTTGCGTCCTGGCCGAGATATCAGCTCGGTCTCTTCTCAACCGCATGCATCACGCCATTTACTTTACAGACAGCCTTACGATATACGCAGGCCGCGCCCTCGACTCGCTCGCCTCTTCCCAGCAGTCTTCGCTGCAGCCGGATGCATCTCTCCTGCGAGTGTGCAGCGAGCTCAATTCTCAGCTTGATAGATGGTACGATGGCCTACCGGTCGACATCAAACCTGACCTGTTTGACCGCGCGCCAGGAAATAGGCAGGCGTGCATATTGCGTCTGCGGTACTGGTCCGCGAAGCAAAGCATCTTCCGGCCATTTGTGATCCATGCCACGTCGTCGCAGTATGAAAAGGAAGACGTGGAAGTGCCACCGGCAGTGGTAGCTCAGTGCAAGGTGTGCCTGGCAGCGTGCCGAGCTTTCCTCCACGGGGCGATATATCTGCTTTCGGAGAGGACGCCCTACGCATATAGCTCACTGCAGTTGTAAGTTTCTTGATTTCGATGCCTGAAGCTGAAAGAAAGGGGAGATATTGGATATGATGAAGACTGATTGGATTGTATTTAGCACTCTCAACTGTTTCTTGGTGCTTGCCCTGGCTGCAAACTCGCCACATCTCGGTCATCTCGCAGAGGATATTGATTCGGACCATCAGATCGTTGTCGAGGCGCTTGAACCTTGGGCGCGACCGGGATCGAGCATCGAACATGCGCTAGAAATTGCCAATTCCGTTGCGAGGAAACTTCGTCTTCGCGATGATCGGCGGAGATTTTGACAACATTACAAACGACTGCAATACGACTATGTGATGTGGTATTGTGTTTATTTATCATGAAATTCTATGGTGGTCAGCTATCTATGTGTGGTGTTTACAAACCCTGCGCAGCAATCTCCTTCTCAATGGCCTCTTTCGCCTTGTTCTCCATGTCAATGAAGAATATCTCGACATCCTTCAACCTCTTCGCCGCGATGGGGTCGTTCCTAATCGCCTCATCTAGCTTCTCGCCGTCGTTAGCAACATAATCGGTCTGCATATCCGCCAGCTTGCCGTCCCAGTCCGGACGAGCAAAGGGGTCGATGGTGGACAGTTTTGTGAGTCGCTGCACCGTGGCGAATTCGGCATAGCCAGCCTTGGGCTTCTTGGTCGTGAGGGGAGGGAGTTGGTCGGGGGTTTCGAGGAGAGTGCTGATGAGGTGCGGCGGGATGGTGACGTGGGGGCAGCCGAGCTCGGCCATGGCCATGATTTCCGCGGGGGTGAAGTGGCTGTTTTCGTCAAAGGGCAGACTTGTATTTTAGTGTACAATTCCTTTTCGTTTTGTTTTTTGTTGTGTTTGGGGTGAATGGGTGGAAATTACCTTGCAATGATCATGATGGGCTGTTCCTTGCCTGTTTCTCGATATTCTTTGGCGAATGCCTCGAGGATGTGGATTACACGAGGGGACATGGGATGCTATATAGGCTGTTAGATTATCTTGATGACCTCTTAATAGAATGTGATTATACCTCTAGAGCAGGATCTTCGAAAGCGAGACGCAGAGAAGAGTCCAAATGTGCGGCAATTTCTTTTCAATTCAATCACTTGTCAGTGTCCGTATCATGACTTACAAGAAGCTCCAACAAACGTACCGTTATAATAAGGGCTAATGAACAGACACCCGCTCTGACTAGCCGCAATCCCCTGCTCAAGCGAAAACACGCTGGTGGCAAGCGTCCGGATGCCCTCCTCATTAAGCACGCGGGCGGCGGCGGCGGCGGGGCCGGAGAAGGGGATCTTGATGGCGAAGCGGTCGCGGGAGACGCCGGCTTGTTCGTAGAGTGAGGCGAGGGTGCGGGCGTGGGCGATTGTGGCGGAGGAGGAGGAGATGTGGCGGAGGGAGGTTTGGATGAGGACGCGGCCGGAGAGGAGGGGGATGTTGCGGGCTGTGAGGGCGACGGCCTGTGTTTTGTGAGTATTGAGTATTGATAATACTGGTGATGATGGTGGTGGTGGCGATGATGTAGGGAGTTTTCATCTCAATCATCTCAATCATCTCAAGAAAGAAGAAGAGAGTAAGATGGAGGCGCAATGGGTGAGTGAGAGTGTGAATGAGTTACAGAGAAGAAGACCGTTGAACATACAGCTTGGTCATAGACTCGTTCCCATCCCTGGGAGCCGTATTGTCTGACGAGATCTTTTAAGAGAGCTTCATCAGCTAGGAGCTCGGTTGTGATGATGGCTTGGTTGGATGTTTCTAAGCAATAATTATGTTAGTCTTTTGTTCGTCTTGCAAAGATGAAAATTGATCACAGGGGAAAAGATGTACGGTTGTGTGGTGTAAAAGGGATGCTCTTGATGAGCTCCGTATCAGCGCTGTCGACGTCGACGTTGCAGAGGTCCTCGAGACGATGGAGCATGGAGCGAGCCATGGCTGAGGAGGTGAATGTCAATTGATGCTGTATATGTGATGGTATTTGGTATAAGATGGAATTGGTGGTGTTGGTGTAAGTGAGCTTGTGAGTATGTTTAGAGATGATGAGAGGAAACAGGAGTAGGTATGGCAACGTTATATATGCTCCTATGCCTTTATTTTCTTTACATTATTTTACTTAATTAGGCTTTTTTCACGATAATTCACACACCACCGGTTAAACCAACATGGAAATCAGCTCCAGAATGAAACCACACGAACCACTTCATCGTGACTCTCGTGTTCCCCCACCTCGGCTCGGTTGCTGCATTCGCTGTGTCCAGCTCCCCGAGTTTAAATTGAGTGGGCACAGATCGACCGCGTGACTAATGCTGGCGGGCCGCCTTCCGCTGCGTTACCGGTGCATGGAATAGTTGGTGGGTTGGCGGGCCGCCGCTCCGCCGGTTTTTATGGTGTAAGAGTTGGGAGGATTCTCGACTAAAACTGGATCGTTATTGACAATTCGTCTTGGTAATCTGTCTTATTTGGGGTTCTGGAAGAATAGATTAGGACTAGGAAGATGGATATAGGAATTGTGGTGTGACATGTCGAGTTGAACTATGCACTGTATGTTCCACTCTGTGTTTAAGCGGCGTGAGAGGAGCATACACGAATATGGATCACCTGCAGAATAGTTTACGACTCCTCTTCGTACTGTCTTTGAGAACTTCAATATCCACATCTTTCTCAACTAATTGGGATGATCATGCTTTGTAATGACCAACCTTTCGGTTTGAACACGCACTAGATGGATCACTTGACGATGAATCTGGATGCATCGCAGGATTCTCTTACAAATTGGCCATTTGTCATATGGTTGCCTGATACAGTTCCTTTTGCTAGAATACGAATTTGAGGTGGCCGGCGGCAACTGGGGCCGCCGCCCGGAACGTGGCCGATAGGTGGCCCAACTGTGTTTCGTGTAAGCATAGAGCAGTGGTGATCACGATAGTCAATTGTTGGAGTATAATAACGGAGCTGATGTCACGAGAACAGAAATCCTTTGGTCTCAATGGCAATTTATTGACGAATCCCTCAAGAGATCAAGCGAAAAAGCATACAGGCCATCATGGGTTCTACAGAGTCGAGCACCGATCAAACACTCGTCAACACCAGCACCCCGAATCTCTTCTCCCTACACGACAAAACAATTATAGGCAAGTCTTGCCCAATATAATATATTTTCACATTAATAACACAAATTCAAATCATCAGTAACTGGTGCGACCGGCGGTCTTGGTTCGCAGCTCACCAGAGCCATCCTCGAGTCCGGTGGCGATGTCATAGCAATCGATTACGGCGACGTTCCGCCAACAACATGGGGTAAACAAAACCATCAAACCGCCGAAACACATGTTAAGCCACCATTTACTTACAAAAATTACGCAGAACCCCTTCAATCTCTCGCAAAGTCCCTCTCCCGTAGCCTCACCTACCATGCCTGCGACATCTCTTCCCAATCTCTTACCACCAGCGTCTTCGAATTAGCAGCCTCTCAAGCCCGATATCCTGTGGGTGGTCTGGTCAATTGTGCAGGCATTGGAATCGTGGGTGATTCTATCGTTTTTCCCGAGGATCAAACAAGACGTACACTGGATGTCAATCTCGCAGGTAGTTTGTATGTTGCGCAGGCAGCTGCAAAGGTTGTGACGAAGCAGTATCATGAGGGAAAGAGTCTGGGAGCGAGCTTTGTGTTTGTGGCGAGCATGAGCGGGTACATTTCCAACAAGGTGAGTTGAGTCCATCGCTTCTCTCTTCTATTCTTCTTATATGGTGTACATGCCCGAGAACTCACAAACCAACTTCATATTAATCCATCTTGTTTCCCCAGGCCACTCCAACAGCAATCTACTCCGCCTCCAAAGCCGGCGTCCACCAACTCGTCCGCTCCCTCGCCGGCGAATGGGGATCCTCATCTCCAACTTCGTCTTCAAGTCCAGTCATTCGCGTCAATTCCATTAGCCCCGGCGTCATCGAAACGCCAATGACGAAGCACGTCCTCGCCAAAGAAGAATGGACCTCAGTATGGCGGCAAGAAGCAATGCTCAAGCGAATCTCCACTCCAGACGAGTATCGCGGAGCCGTCATCTTTTTGCTAGCGGACGCAAGCTCATATGTTACGGGCACTGATTTGCGGGTTGATGGCGGATCGACGGCGTGGTGAGAATTGATACGAGAATAGATAGACAGCGTAGAATTGGATTCATGTTCCATCTTTGCTCCTCTTTACTAGTAGCAAGATTCGTGTAGCTCGCAGCAGTTTGTCATGACTTCCGGCCTTCCGTCTCAGCGAAACTCGCTCTCATTCTCGTCCTCATCAGCTTCTCTTACGCCGCGTAGTACTGGCTGCCTCTTCCAATGCATCACCTTTCCAGTAAACCAATCAGCAACAACGCATCTCGGAATGTTATTCCGCCATCAGGAAACTCACTCGTAGATAGACGCCCACGTAGAGTGCCAAAAGCACCGCATACCCAATCCTCTTGATGAAATTCATAGCCGTAATCCAGACTTCTCCTTCTATACCCAACAATTCAGAAATTACGTATCATCTTAGAGTCTTGAGAGAGAAACAGCACAATTCAAGATTTTAAGGGGGGGATGAGATTGTGAACTCGTGTCGTGTCGGATCGGTAGAAGCCCAAAGATGACGACGAAAAGCACCGATGCAAAAAGCAGTGAGACGGGTCTATACTAGCCCATTCTTATGCTATAATACGACCCCGACCATAGCAAGTGTCCACTTCTTCTAGACCCAGTGGGCCAATAAAGACGTGGCTCCAAATCAGGTACGGGAGGATTATTCTGTCTTATCATGGACACTAAAACGCTGCTCTAACAAGGGTTGCTGCTTCTACGCATTTATTCGCCGGACGGCGCGCACGCAAGATCCAAGTCTACGAGGCCGAGGTCCGAGATCTTTGATCGGTAACTTGTTTGACCTTCGTTTTGTTTACTTTGTCTTTGATAGAGTAAAGCTCACTTACTCTGGCTGTTCTATACAGCCCAACTAATAGCATTGAACATCATCAGCCGCCTCTATGGAGTAGCCACATCCTCCTATGTCCCGCTCCACCAACCCTCCAGCATACACAACCAATAGCTACATAGAAAACAACCTCTCATGGCTACTCTCTCTCTCTCTTAGACTATTGTACCGCATTCTTCTAATTTTGCATCACTAGTGTGCCACTGTTACTAAACACCGGCCAGTCTCGGTGTGTTGGGCAGCGCATGCCAGATATACTCAGTCCAGTCTAGTATATCTGACACTTAAGATTACTGACATTGCAAGCACGACGCCCAGCAAGGAGATTTACTGCAAGAAAATCACTATGGAGGTTGGGATTTACCGCATCCTATTAATATGTCCAGGGGATCGCCGTAAGATGAAACAGTGACACATCAAAACGACCAATAATGACATACATCGAATCAGACGGGATCCGAAGATTGTGACTGATTTCGTCAAGAATCACGCGGGATTCAGCGAAGAAGGCTTGACTGACCTTAGGTGATACTGAACCCCTTGTCCCGAATCTTGCCCAGATAAAAGGACGAAAGAGGACAATGCTGCTGGGCCATGCATCGGTCATGTCTGCCAACCCATCATCAGAGACATACTACCATGAATCCCCATAGCAAAGATACGAGTATATCTGAAAATGCCCGTAATACTCTCCACGAGTCCACGTCGTCAAAGTATCTCCACGCCATCAAAGGATCTACACGTAATCAACGGGACGCGTCATCACCAACATATCATTACCCAGGCAATGTCCAAAAAGTTTGTTTTGTTTATTTACATGCCTGTAAACAAACATGATGCTCCGTGCCGAGACGGACACGATGTTGATACTCGACACTGTTCTACTGGGCAAACTACATTCAATACCGCTTGGGAAAAGAATGTATCAGTAGAATTGAAACTACAAATTGATTAACGAGTATAAAACTATTCGATACAGTGGTTACTAGATCTAGCACAAGTGCTGAACGATTGCAAACGCTTAATTATTCCAAACACTTATCAATTCTAAACGCTTGACTATTCTAAACCCTGAGCAATTCCAATCGCTTAATAATTCCAATCGCTAAACAATTCCAAACGCCGAACATTTCCCAATCCTCACATTTACCGATGTGACCACTTGAAGCCCTTGGCTCTTCTGTCCACACACCTCACGCATTGGCATGTCTCGCAGTACTCGCCCTCATATGCCTCATGAGTGGCTGATGAGAAGTTGCGGTGTGTGTGCCCATTGTGAGGATTGTAGTATAAGGGCTTAGGCCCAGGAGTAGTGGCTGTGTATGGGATAGATTTAAACCCAGCAGATGGGATAGTCTTGGGGGCAGAAAAGCAGCAACCCATTGTGACTGTGTGTGTTTGTTTTGTGGTAAAGAGTAGAGAGAAGAAGATAGTAGAGAGAGTAGAAAAGAGTAGAAAAGAGTATAGAGAGTAGAAGAGTGTAGAGAGTGTAGATGAGTGTAGAGAGAGTAGTAGATAGTAGCTATAGTAGCTATAGCAGAAGAGTAGAAGAGTGTGAGAGTATAGAAGTTCTGAGTATTGCTTAGAGCTAAGAACTTGGAATTGTGTGCTTGAAGCTGAATGTTTGTATCTGACTGCTTGGATGTGGTTGTGTAGGAGGAGAAAAAGAAAACAAAAACCTCGGGGGGAACGAATTCTCTTATAGTCAATCTTAAAAGACAAAAAAACGCCATCCTTCCAGCAGCTTCCAGGTTTTGGCCTCGAGTACGTTATCGTATTGACTCAGTTCGAAGGTGGTGGCTTGATGGTGGTGATAATGAGCAGCCCTGAAAACTAATCTGCGAAGGATACTCTTTTTACAGATTGGTGTATCATATGCGCAAGTTAAGTTTCTCTCGCACATACACTAGATCCATAGACTTTGTATTTGTCCCAGGAGGTATACGCTATGCTATGATATGCTGAACATACCCGTCTATAGTTCCAAAGAAACAATAGCTATACAAGAAGAAATACAATGCTCTCCAAGTTCAATACATAAGCAGACAGATTCATGAGTCCCAGGTGCATCTTGTACTTTATGGAATTTTCTTTACTAGCTCTGGAGCTGGAGTATATGCCCAATTAATCGAAGATGCTGTTCTTGGTGATTGCAAACACTCTTGCTTCACCGTCACTTTCAATAATTAATATAGTAGGTAGAATGTAAGATATTTAGTCATTACTTTGGGAACAATTTGGAAGTATATATAGTATCATATATGTAAGAGAGTACTTGATAGCCAGATACCGAGGAAATGAATCATACGAGAGCGAATGATGTCGTAACACGTTCCATTTGTTTCGCTTTGTTTCCAGATATCTTTTTCAGACTGAAAAAATTGCGTTTAGAAAGTAAAGACGCAGCCTCTAGATCAAATTGATAGAAAACCGTCAGAATTCTGGAGTATAAAGATATGGCTTACCGAGGAAATGAGTCATACGAGAGCGAATTATGTCGTATCATATTCCATTTCTTCGCTTTGTTTCCAGATATTTTCGGACTAAAAAGATTTGCGTTCGGAAAGTAAAGACGCAAAACTCTAGATGACATTGATTAAAAAACGTCAGAATTCTGGGGTATAAAGATATGGCCTACGTATGTTCCAAGAGCAACGCGTTTCTCAAGCCTTGAAGCCACCCTACGTTGCCAATGTCTATCGAAGCCACCAGATACACCATTACTCTAAGCAATCCCATGTTTTGATCAACAGTGCCAAGGAATTTCCCCAGAAACGGCGTCCGCTCTGGGGAGGGGGGTGGGGGGAGGAAATATGCAATGTTACGAATGTTATACATAGAGAGAGAGAGATATGTATATAAGCACTCTAGAAGGCGCCCAGTTGCAATACAGCAGCTTCAATCTCACAGTGACTTGCTATATACATGTAGCGAACAAACAAGCCTCCGAGAATGCGGAGCGGGTGAATACTCGTTCTAGCAGAGTAATAAATCTGGACGGGACGTGCGAAGCAGCCATACTACACTTACCTACCTAGATATTTACCAACGTGTGAACGCAATCCGAATTCTCTTCATTCCAGGATCCAGAGAACAGGTCCCCAAAGCGTTTCCGTTGGAAGTTTTGTCTGGCAAATCTCATGGTGCAAACCACACCCTGGTCCTTCCCAGACATTGGCCATCCCGCTGCTGCATTATCACTCGACGACTGATGAGACCGGGAAGAGCCACAAACGTAGATGAAACAGCTCAGAATTAGAAGTGAATTTGGACTACATACATAATAAAGGCCTTGCTGCCTGATATATCGAAGGGTGAGGCTATCGACTGCCTGTGTAACAATGAATGTGCCCAATCCACCCCGCCCTTTCAGGTACATACATGTGCTTGACTCTACACATGTGCCCAAACAATGCCTACCAACCGCGAGCGTTTACATGTAATGCGAATATTCAGTGTGATGCAACTTTTTGTGAAGTTTCAAGATTTTAGCATTAATTTTGATCCAAAAGGAACAAGCCAGCACGGTCGAGTCTAAGCACACCTGTACAGAAACGACATGATCAATACCACCCACATCAATCTCAGCCGCGCAAGGGTTCGCAAGGCTCGGCCAATGCCGTTGAAAGCCACGCATGCATGTGCTGGCATATATATTCAATCGAAATTCGCAACGTGTCGCTGCATATGGTATCGGCGCGTATTTTAGTTGGAGGGTTCAGCTCGCCCATAAAGTCGGAGCAAGTTAGCATACATCACCAACTTCAACACTCCTGCCATTTGATGGGAGCAAGTTCAACGGAGAAATAGCAAATAATAAAGAGATTATGCATCATGAGTGGCTTCTTTAGCAGATTTCGCCGGCCAGCTTCGGGGGTAGTTCAGTTGCCCAAGGCTGCGGCTCTGGGACCCAATGTCCTGACATCTATTGACAACGCGAAAGTCGAGTAGGTAATTGATGTGGAAAGCTGAGCTATTGATGCACGCTGACACCTGATTGAGCGTCGTTTTCCTTCATGGTCTTACTGGTCATAGAGAAAGGACCTGGACTGCAGAAGGCGAAGCTGAACCCTGGCCAAAATCGCTTCTTCCAAAGGACCTCCCGACGGCCAGAATTATCACATACGGTTACGACGCCGATGTACTCCATCTAACTCGCGTTGCTGGTCAAAACACGGTCCGGGAACACGCAAAGACACTTATTAATGATCTCAGCGCTCTTCGAGCAGACACCGTCGGACGACCCACCATTTTCGCTGTGCATAGCCTTGGAGGTCTAGTAATCCAGGATGCTCTCTTAATCTGTAATAATCCCAACGACGAAGGCTAAGGCGACATTCTTTCTTCCACGCGTGGAGTTGCTTTCCTTGGAACTCCGCATGCTGGAGCGGACTTGGAAGGTTTGCAACGGCCGTGGCAAACGTCGTTAGTCTCGTCAAGAAGCCAAATAAGAGACTCTTGGGTGTTCTCAGGAGAAACTCTGAGACTTTGGCAAACATTAAAGACGGATTCCATACCATGGTTATAAGGCGCTGGAGCAGCCCCGAGCCCATCGAGCTTCACGCCTTCATTGAGGAACTACCTATAGGCTTTCTGAAACGTGTAAGCCTATCCCACACAGGCTACCAAAAAGAACAAATATTAACGTATGCAGCGTGTCGTGGAGCCTGATTCAGCGAAAATACCAGGATATAACCGGGAAACAATTCCGGCGAATCACATGGAACTGCCAAAGTTTTGCACGGCATCTGATATTGGATATGGAAGAGTCTTGAATAGATTTGACAACGGCCTCAGCAGCAAAGCTGAACTTACCAGGATATTTTTTCAACTACCAATGGAGCTTGGTGGAGAGTATGGATTTTACAAGCGAATGATACTCTCCCTGAGCACGAAGTACCAAGAAGGCTTGTATCAACAAGATCGAGGACGAAGAATATTCTATTGGGTAACCTTTCCGAAGAGGCCCATTTCAGTTGCAGAACTTCAGGACGTCTTGGCAATCCCTTCTCCTTCGCAAGAAATGGACTTATGTAGTTATAATTTTAATGACAACAGACCTCTTGAATTGGATCGTGGAATATTATCGGCTTGCGGGGGGCTTGTTGAGGTTGGTATTGCTAGTTTTCAGTCTCTGGATATCTGTGCTGACCAGTTTGCTTGTAGGTGCGAGACTCATCTCTAGATAGAATCGTTCAGCTAATACATCAAACAGCCCGAGAGTTCCTCCTACAAAAAGTTGCCGAGCCCTACTACCTTACTGAAGCTGACGGAGATGTGGAGATTGTAATCACTTGTTGCCGAATCATCTGCATTCAGCTCCTATTCTCCAAACGGAGGCTGACAATACCTTTTCACAAGCAAAGGTGGTGGCCAAACATCTCTCAAGCCACTCTCTGCTCGTATACGCCCTTATATACTTAAAGAATCACATATATCATCTAGGAGATGGTAACGAAGATGTGCTACTTCAATTCAAAAGTTTTCTCATAAGCTAAAGCTTTTAACTTGATATAACCTATACTAAGCCCTATTACTAAGTTAGTAATAAAGTTATCTACTATATCCCTAGATTAATATAATATAAAAACACTCTATATAACCTACGCTTCTACAGCTTCTAATACCATGCCTATTTAATTAAGCTATCTTACATCAGTCGACCGAAACATCACTCCTTGGGTCCTCGTCTCAGGCCACTGTCCGTTCTACGCTACCGGTGGCCACCAGTGCCAGCAATGCCAAGCGGCTTTTGAAGAAATTGTATACATGTATGGTGTGGATCTGGTTGTTAAACGGTCACCAGCACAACGCTGAGAGATTTTCCCCTATGTATAATAATACCGCCGACCCTAACGGAATGAACGACCCCAAGGCGCCTATGTATATCGTTAACGGAGGGGCAGGAAACATTGAAGGGTTGGCTGACTTAGGTGATAGCCTACCATTCAGTGCTTACGGTAACGATAAGGACTTCAGCTTCGCTAAGGTCAAGCTTCTGGATAAAAACCATATGCAGATTGACTTTATTAAGTCTGAGACAAGAGAGGTTTTGGATTCTTCAGTCTTATTCAAGTCACATAAAGATCAGTTTGTTATAAATTAGTGATATAATTTATAAAGCTGGTTAGTCTTATGCCTCTGGATTACCTTAATTATCTAAGCTACTCCGTCACAACCGACGAGCTGGCTGCTTTTGCCTGCACATAACACTTGATTACATATCTGAAGCGTAACTGAATTCTCCAGTAAGAAAATTTGTTTATGAGTTATTGATTGACATGAATAATTAATTCAAGATGTATACTAATGATAAAACATATGCTTTGAACCACATTAATATACATTGGCATGAGATTGGCATGCCTGCGGCTATCTATGGCAATTAGGAACCAGAGAATGAATGAAGCTCTTGATCAATTGCGCGGTATCATTCATCAAGCTCCTAAAGGCGTCCCAAGACGTGATAATGTACACCAAACTGTTAAAGAGCGCGTGAAGGGGCCCTGCAACAGATTGCGTAACCAAAAGACCAAAGACTAGGTATGGGTACTGGAAGATCTGGAGGAGACGGTTGACACTCGATGGTATCTACAGTCAAAATATGTTAGAGAGTATGAAGTGCTAGAAATCCATGGAGTGACAAGGTGGAAACTTGAGCTCACCCACACGACGATAAGGGAGATGAAAACTAGACTGGCGTATTTGACGTAGGCAGAGGATGCTTCAGACAGGTATGACTGGCGTCGTCGAGGTTGAGCTGATTTGACTGACATGCGATGATTTCGATCAAATTTGTGCCAGAGTGACGAAGGCGAAAGATGAGACCTCGGTCGCGACATAACACCTCCATGACTTGACAGTGGAACAGCCGTATTCTCCCACGAACTGTGACATGCCAGAACTTCTTCGTCCATGTCATCGAGCTGAGCGCTATTCAGCTGTGGCGGGATGCTCCTAGTGGCAACGAATGAGAGCTCTCCACAGGGTTCAATCGGTGTAGCGTTGGTCGTATTGGATCGAACCATCCCGTCAGCTACTACTGTGCCGCCCCTGGCTGCAAATTTCAGCACCTGCCGGCGGCGGCAGTATATTCTGATACCGGCAGCAATATATATTGTGAACACGAAGACGATGATAGTCCAAGCCGGACCATATAAGACAACTACTTGCAGATATCTCCATTGGCTGCTCACCCAGCACCACAACTGATTTCCTGTCAACTACTTGTACAAAGCGTAACGCATTGACGCAAGATAAACAGTCAACCTAGGAAGCAACTTACGACTGCAGGTCCATACACGTAACCCCTTTCTTCAGTGTGAATGAAGAATAACACAAGCGCGGGTATAAATGGAACCCCGTAGCTAAAAAGGAAGTATGGGAATTCAAGACGGCGTAAGTCAGAGGTGCTGTAGCGTCGAAAAATTGTGAAATAGACGTTGCAGGCCAAGCAGAGGTTCCAACAAACATCGGAAGCGAAGAACCTAGACACAAGTTAGCGACAACTGAGAGATAATCGACGGAGGGGCCGAGTTAAGATCCGACAGCTATTAGACTATATATCGGCTTTACCATTGTATGAAGAACGACTGCGATAGGCAGAGTGAGCTACCCGCGCCAGCCTTGACTCCATCGACATTTATAAAGGTCGATATATTGATCATAATGTTTCCCCATGTCGCGTAAAAGATGAGTCGATTGATCGGGGTTTTAAACCGGTTGCTCAGTAAGAAGCTTGCCACGACGAACACTGAGGACACAAGCGACAGCGACGCTGTGGATCGCGTGATGATGATAAGCGCTCTGCGCTGACTTTCAGATGGGGCCATCTAGGCAGTGGTTCAGCAGCTGTAGTTACTGTCAGAGCAAGCACGGCTCATCTTAAACAATGATTTGAACAAGATGAGGACGGAAAAATGATGCGCAGCACGTGAAAGTCCGACGACCTCGCATCTGCGTAAATTCATCCCCGTTTGTGGCTTTGCCAACATGCTCATTCAGCCACCTGGCACAAGTAAACTCTATCTTCGTAGACGTGTGCGGCGACTCCAGCGCCTAGGGCAGAAAACCTTAATATCAATCATACGTGGCTTTCTTATTAGCGGCAGAGCGAGAACAGCACGATACAAGTTTGGTACATTTGGCACAACAAGCTTACAACCGGCGATACTCAAGTTGACCGTTCGTACCATGTCATTTGGCCACACTGACTGAGTCTACACATCTTGTGTCCTAGATTGACCTTGCTTGTCTTGACGGCTATGAACAGTCTTGGAGCTGTTGTTTGTTGGACCTCGGATTGCATGTATTCACCCCGATAGTTGCTGTAGATGCAACCAAGCTGAACCTCTTACAGCAGCAAATGAAACTTGGACATTCTATAATGCTCTATAGCCCTTTTTCTTTTTTTTTCTGAACTTCTTCAACGAAGCAAATTGGATCGCCTGGTGAAACAATGGACCCTGGTTTCTGAACGACTTTGGTTACTCTGGTACCGATGAACTCATCTTCGCTGAAGACACTGATCTCCATCTTCATCGCTTCAAGGATGGTAATCAAATGGGTTTTCTGGATGATATCACCCTCCTTAACCTGCAGCTTCCAGACGTTGGCGTTCATTGGCGACGCAATATACGAGAGGTTTGGATCTATGAGAGGGTTCAGTTAATCATTTGACGTATGCTTGGATGGGTTACTCGCAGAGGAAAGACACGATTGAATCAAGAGTGGTGCAGGATATAGTCAACGTACCAGCTTTGAGTTTTTCAATATCGTCAGTGACAAATGTAACCATTGCTGCTTTACTAGCTTTCCATTCTGCAAGGAGAGAAGCTTCTTCCTTTGCCAATACCGCAGCCGCTTCGTCTTGTCTCTTCCGAACTTGTACCAAATCATCTTGAATGCTATCCAAAAACTCGTTGTATTCTTTCATATCAAATTCAGCAGGTTGAATGTCGTATGTGAATTGACCTGCGTGGAAGTCATCGAGAAATTTGTTATATTCCTCTTCCGAGACTTGATAGAACTCAAACTGGTCAAATGTTCGGAAAAAAGCAGGCTTGTTTCTTAGATACTGCTTATTCAGGCTGAAAAAGTCCCAGCCTGGAATAGAACGGCCCATCATCTGGAAGCCACCAGGCGATAGCGAGTTGTACAGGCTATCGGGTGCAGTCCTTCGTCAGTGGATGTCCTGAGTCGTAGGGGTGGTAACGGGGAGATTCATACCATGCTGAGATACCTCCAACACCAACACATCCTTCTGGCGTAGCTGTTCGAGGAGGGTTCCACTTGGGACATCTAAGCTGCTTTCGTGGATCCAAGTTGATGATACAAGGGACAGCAGTGTAAAAGCAAACAGAGACGCAGATCCATCTAGCCTTGATGAAAGTATCAAGGACATCCTGAGCAGTGATTCCGTTATTTCTAGCAACAAAATCAATGTTTGATGGCAAATACACAGCAGAAGAGCGAACAGCTTCAGTGTAGTCCTGAATGTACTTCTTGGTCACAGAATCATCCCAGACCAATGGTAGTCGAATTATTCGACTAGGGAGCTTTGCCTGAGATGCATCTGGGATCCTCTGCTCGGCCTTTATGAGTTTCTCCATCAACTCAGATTGATGAAGTCGAGTGCCGTCAAACTGAACGAGGAGGTCTGAAAGAAGCATCAGTGAGGCCTGTTATGACGCGTCATGATTCGACTTACTGATGTGAGTGGCGACACATCCAGAGATGCGATCGTCTTTCCAGGATTCTATCTCATTGGCCAAAAGCTCTACACGACCCCGAAGGTTGAGCGATGACTTTTGCTGCCCATATTCCACAAGAATGTATGTATCACCAGCCTAGGCTCAGCATTTTTTGTTAGAAGATAGTTCAACGCCATGGTATAATAGATACAGCCATACCTGTCGGTACGTCGTTGGTGGTCGTGAATCTGTCTCGTGAATCTCCTTGATGACAGCAGATACATGGTCGCTCGGGACAACCCAATCAAGGGGTCTCAAATCCTTGATGCCTCCAGGTCGCTTAAAGGCTTCAGAAATCGCCGATATAAAATCTATCGTACGTTTACGCAGCTCTATGGCGCTATCAAAAGAGATAGGTTTGAACGTGACGGTGTTACCAGGTGATACTTGGCCGAGTCGCCAGAAGTCTGCGCGAACAACGGTATTTGTGGATATGAAACCACCCATATCTGGGCCTTCTAATGGCAGAATGTTTGCGCTGTTGGCAGTCTGTTAGCCGAGCACATCCTTCTATTGGAATTGGCATTTTTTGGAGGACACACGCGTCGCCAGCCCAATTCACGGCTCCAAGGGGATAGCCATATTCGAGAACGTTGCTCGGATGGCCTCCTCCCTCTCCACCATCTTGGCGGCTGAACTCTGGCGTTGGGCCAACAATCGCAATACCGCTTCGACTGGCGTTGTGTGACACTTTCCTGTATTTTTAAAGATACGTCAGCAAATGGCGCATACAGACCACCTCGCAACGTCATTTCATACCATTTTGTGTTGTAGAGAGTCTCAATTCCACTGTTGGTCAGGAAACCTACATCGTGTGGACCAGGGACGCAATAAATCTCCCAGTCTGACTCGTATTTGGGAAGTAGATCAGACGGGAAGGCCCTTGTAAACTGAGACAGCCGACTGACATCTTGCTCCTTTATGAAAATCAAATCACCTGCAGCCAGCCTTCGCCCTTGATATCCGCCAAAATTGCAAGCAATTGCATTGGACTTGGAGCCGATGAACTTGGGGCTGTAGAACAATTAGCAAGCGTTACCGTAATGGGCTTCTCCATTGACACACTTACACAGACGGAAAGCCCCCCGAGATGGCTAGGTATGCCCGACAACCGTTACCCCTGATTTTTCCAAGTGATAGCCGCTGACCAGCCTTCACAGCGAAGCTCTCCCAAGATTTCTTGGGTTCACCATCTAATTCGATGGCAATATCGGGCCCGCTGACGGCAACCAGGGCGTCTGCCAAGAAGCGGAGTTCCGGGCCAGCACCGGTCATTTCCAGAGCCTCCGTGGTTAGCTCATTGCCAACCAAGATGTTTGCGACTATCCTTCTGTCAGCGTGTCACATCTGCCATTTCTATCCTGGGGGCACTAACTCTGGAATGCCAGTGGATCCTGTGACAAATGTGAGCATATAAGGAATTGCGGACGTGTTAGAGATGTTTCGTGTTCATACCATAGGACCGGACTCAGGTACGCCATTTCGTACACCAAACCAGGCTGGGAGGTCCTGAATGTGTGTAAGAGGCCCCCCCGAGATGACATCAATTGCGCAAGGCTTGTAGTTAAACTTGGTCGAGAGGAAGTTTGTGGTTGTCTGTCCAGCCTTGAATGGCGGCGATGCCAGGATCTGTCGCAGAAAGTCGGCGTTTGTTGGTGGTCCGGCAATAACGGAATCGTCGATGAAGCGGATCAGCTTCTCGCTGCTTTCCTCCCGAGTTGGCGAATGCGCCATGAGCTTGGCAAGCAGGGGATCTTGGTCATCGGCTGTCAGCGCAAAAACCTACAGCAGCCGAGCAGTTGCTCCGTTACTCCACCCGTACTCTACTATGTAGTTGACTCACCATAATATGCCGATATGTTGGTACCTTTCGTCACCCATGTGTCGATACGGATGTCCCCCTTGGCCCACTCTAGATCTTGCAAGAGACCGGGCGAAGGCGCATAGTTGCGAACTGGGTTCTCCGCGTAAAGCCGCAATTCAACAGCTGCACCCTGTGGCCCAGTTGGCTGGCGTTGCTTCAGATGCTTAATGCCACCAAGTGGCGAGGCTTCCGCGGCCGCCTGTTCATACATCATGGCGACAAGGTCCACGTTGTAGCACAGTTCCGTGATTCCATGCTCCACTTGCAGACGGGTATTCATTTCAAGGAAAAAGAAGCTGCCGGTATCATCGTCCACTAGGAACTCTACCGTACCGGCGGACTTATACTTGACCAACTCGGCAAGCCGAATGGCCGCATCACTCAGCTTTTGGCGGAGCCCTGGAGTCTTCCCCACGAATAGACCTATCCGCACCGTTGAATTAGCCGCCATCAGGAGCTTCTGCTTGCACGAAGAAGTCTATTTGAAACTTACTGGGGCATTCCTCGATGACTTTCTGATGACGACGCTGGATGGAACACTCTCTTTCAAAGAAGGATATGGCATCGCCCAGCCCGTTACCGAAGATCTGGACCTCGATGTGACGACCCTGAGCAATGTACTTTTCCATGAAGACACCAGCATTCTTGAACAGCGTCTGGCCTCTTGAAACAATGGTCTCGAAGTAATGCTGCACCTCGTCCGAGTTATTGCAAACTTGGAGGCCCCTTTAAAATAGACTTTAGCAGGGAAACAATGCCATCTGTTGAAAGGTCCGAGACTTACATGCCACCACCTCCGGCTGTAGCTTTGAGAATGACCTGTGATGTGAACGGAATGAGTCGAAATGCAGCCTACTACTTCATGCGAACTCACCGGGAATCCGATCGTCTCTGCCGCCTGTCTCGCCTCTTGAGCACTCTTCAATAAGTCCTTGGTTCCTGGAACAATAGGAACGCCAGCCTCTTCCGCGAGAATCCGAGACGTGTGCTTGATTCCGAATGACTTGATCGTGTCGGAGCTGGGCCCAATCCATGTCATGCCGGCCTTTACTACGTCTTCGGCAAAGTCGGTGTTCTCCGACAAGAAGCCATAGCCAGGTATTACGCTGGCGACATTTTCTGCCTGGCAAATTTCCAAAATCTCCGCGCTGCCGAGCATATGAGTCCAGGATCCCAAAGCGCTTTTTCGTTCCCCACGACTTACGTTTGCAGGTAGCCACCGGCGTTTCCTCCAGTCAGCGGCACCGCTTTATCTGCAAGACGAACATGAAGAGATTGTTGGTCCACTGGCGTATATATTGCTATAGTCTTGATTCCGAGAGCTCTTTTTTTTTTTAACTTGTCAGGGCTTCTTCGACCACTGCACTAGTATCTGGGAATTCTTCACTTACTTGGCAGACTTAATGAGCCGGACTGCAATCTCCCCTCGATTGGCAATAAGCACCGGCGATATATGTGACATAGAGGCCATCTTTGCAACTGCACTTATTTCGTGTGAAGCAGAACTCCTTGATGTCTACATGTATCGATGAAGATTCACCATCAACAGCAACAAGGGTTTCGGGAGGTGTACTTTATGGATAAAGTACATGTATGTGGGGCCCGACTGTTCCCATGGATCAGAATTTAACACTAATGCCAGGCACGACAATTCATGGACTACAATTGCGTGTCCGGCGTCAAGGGCGTCTGTTGCGTTTGGATCGGCCTCCCCGCATACATCTAAGTACAATGAGGTACTTCCAACGTCGACCAAATGTACATTACAATTTCCTTGGCTGCCACGCAGTGTAGCGTGAGTGCCGTCCGTGGTAACTACATGTACGATAGCAAGGAAGAAAAGACGCCTCCATCAGGCGGGTACAGCGCAGGTTGGGGACTAAACCAAAAAGTTCATGTTGGCTTCTTCTTGACAGTCAGCATCTAATTACATAAGGGTATGTACACCATCAGTTATGTTGAAGAGCAGTAGAAGATGGCATCCGATTTGCTACTACTATTGTTGCTATTTGTATCTGAGTCACTGATCTATGGATGTTTCTCTCTAATCTTCTTCCCAGCAGTAAGGTACGAACCGCTGGGGGATAGGAACCCTCTTCGCTCGTATATAGTCCGCAAACCCTTTGCCTCTCGAGTCCAACAGCGTAGAACTGCTAACGCCGCGCCCTAGAATTCCATAGATGACAAAGTGTACCGCGTAAATCTTTGGAAACTCCACTCTCTCAATGCTATATGAATCTTTCCAGTCGCGGCCGATGAGTCCCCGGAAAGTGGAAATGGTCATGTAGGAGCGGAACCAGTCCCACACCTCAGCCGTGTGAACGAATAGCCCGCAATTCAGATTCGGTCCCTTGTCACCGGATCTGCCCAGTGCTAAATTACCCAGAGGCATGGAGACGGTTGGACCCGTAGACGTCAGAGACACCGGCGATGGTGAATCGTAGCTCACGCGTGGTTCAACAGGTTCAGATTGAGCCAATGGTGAAGACTCCACTGTCTGAATTACCTCGCCACTGGCGTCTAAGAAGTGCACGGCCTCATGCAGGTCATTCTGCTGTACGAGGGATGGATAGTAGACGTAGAAGGGTTTCGGGTTGCCCGTTCTCGAGTCCTGCGGTTGATAGCGACCTGCTGCTGTTAGAAAAAACCACCCCCGTGCAATACAAGTGAACTGCCGCATTAGCCACTGACCTGAGAAGTGCTGCATGGACTCATTCTGGATCATCTTGCGGAACGCCAGGAGAGGCTCCTGGGTAAGCGCCTGCACGTAAGTGCGGCAGTATGTTGTGCTTTCTAGCTGACTCTGAGGGTCATCCTGTGGCTTGCCGACTCTGTAGTTCAACTCAACATAGTGATCAGGTTAGCTTCGAAATCGGGATGCACTCAATACATGTATTGGGGGGCACACGCACACTTGGAAGTCAATCACGTCAAACGCGTCCTGCAGCCCAGCCTCGGCGATGCGGTATCTCATCTGTCGCTCGTATAGGAGGTACTTCTTGCTCGTCGCATATCCACCGGCGTTTGTGAGGAACTCGGCCTCGAAGCCTCCCTTGTAGAAGATGGACAGTTTCGTCGTCGGGGGCGGCGGGCGGCCCACAACGCCACTGACCCTGACGCGGTCCTCGCCGGCAGCCACTATCTCGATGTCATCCAGGATAGCTTTCACATCGCTGTTGAGATAGACGTTGCCCTGAATCTCATAGAGAAGCTGGCACCGCACCGTGTCCTCGGTGACCATGCCGTTGGTGCCTCGGTGCTTGGTGATGACGCACGTTCCGTCGGCGTCGATCTCTGCAATGGGGAATCCGACATCGACAAAGCGGTCCAGGGGATACCTGTGGAATCCGGAGAAGTTGGCGCCCGTCACGTAGCCAGAGCACTCGATGAGGTGCCCTGCAACCAAAGCCCCAGCCAGCTCGTTGTAGTTGGTGCTCGCCCAGTCATGCCACCACCACGCCGCGGCGATGACGGGTGAAGCATCAGCCACCCTGCCGCAAATGACAATCTGGGCGCCGTTGCTCAGACCGTCGACAATAGCTCGTGCCCCGAGATAGGCGCGACAGGCCAGGAGCGGGTTCCTTTCCGGGCCGCCCCAGGCGTGGGCGCTGCCCTGAACATCCTGGTGGAAGTACAAGGGGAGCTTCCCTTGCTGCGAGGTCCAACGGCGGACGTCCTCCAGCCTGTCGTCCCCGGACACGAAAGCCACCCTGACTTGATGGCCCTTGCTGGTTGCGAGCTGCTGGCAGCGAACCGCCAGAGCCTTTGCGCCGAGGCCGCCGCCGTTGATGACGACCCGGATGCCCTTTTGCGCGATAACGTCGATGCTCTGCTGCAGAGCATCCCATGCGTTGGCCTTGAAGCCCTCGCCGGTGCCCGCGGCCATGGACTCGGCCTCCTGGGCCAGGTTGTTCTCGGCCAGCCAGTCGCCTGTGATGAAGTCGACCTGCCCGAGCTCGGCCTGCTTCTTCATCTGCCAGCCCGGGTCCAGCTGGGCACCGGAGCAGTTGGCGACTCTGACGGGCCTGAGGCCCTTGTCAGGGTGGTTTAGGGATTCCGACAATTGCATGATGTCTGATGTGGTGTTAATGCTGGGAAAGTCTGATCGGTTGGGCAATGCAGCAACGGCAGCGACTCAACGTCAGTTATCTTCGCGGAGCCAGATCAACGCGGCACATGATTACCTCGTGGCTAGCTCACAGAAGCAAAAAGCACGGCCGGGCGTGCGCGGTAGAATCATCTTGATGTCAGAGGCATCGGTGCAAGCCGTTGCTGTGTCGAGGTGCGCTAGTTACATGTAGATGCTGAGACGCCGTAGACGCCCGAACCGATCGATTCGGAGGTGGGGAGGGAGGGACACACGACACGACACGAGGCGGGGGAGATGGGGATTCGAAGAGATTTAACACATACCAGATAGTTTAGAATTGAAATATCCATGTCCGTATTTTTCTCATCGTCTACCGGAGCCCGAGATTCGGCGCAGCAAGCAACGTTTAAGGAGTCTGAGTACATGTATTTGAGCACTGCTCTGAGTTGCCAGGCAAACCACATGCAGCCAGCCAGCCAGCCCGTCGTCGACGCCATGTCTGGACCGCCGATTCCATTCTCCAGCCTACCCGTCAACAAAGACAACCCGCTGTCTCGCCTCAATGCCTGGGGCGTGTACGGGCCGGACGACGAGGTGGGCTTCCTCAACCGCCAGACGCCCGACATCATTGCCGCCGCCGCCGCCAGCGAGATCAAGACGGGGATCCGAGTGGCACTAGACGCACCGCTGAGCTTCCAGGGCGCGGAGCCTCTGTTCGGGCGCCAGGCGTTCCAGCAGGACATGTACCAGAAGAAGCCCAAGATCGTGCACGACGACACGTGGTCCTTCAACACGCAGACTAGCTCGCAGTGGGACGGGCTCAGGCACTACGCGTACCAGAAAGTCGGGCTGTTCCACAACGGCACGACTCTCGAGCAGATTGCCACTACGGAGAAGCTGGGCATGGGAAAGGTGGTCCAGCGCGGCGGCATCACGGGACGGGCCGTCCTGGTGGACTTTGCACGGTGGAAGGACACGCCCGAGGGCGCCCGGGCGGTCAACGGCGAGTTTGAAAACTTCAAGACTTGCGCAATCAAGCTGGCATGGATCCAGGAGACGCTGGCCTACCAGGGAACCGAGGTGCGCTTCGGCGACATCCTGGTTGTGCGCAGCGGCTGGTTCCCGGCGTTCCGGGCGCTGAGCGAGGAGCGCCTGGCGGAGCTGCGGATGATGCGGCCGCCGCCGGTGGGCGGCCTGGAGCAGAGCAGCGGGACGCTGCAGTGGATCTGGGACAACTTCAGCGCCGTGGCCAGCGACCAGCCCAGCTTCGAGCGGTGGCCGACGCCGCTGGACTGGAGCCTGCACGAGGTGCTACTGGCGGGCTGGGGGTGCAACATTGGCGAGATGTGGGATCTGGAGGAGGTCAGCAAGCGCTGCGAGGCGCTGGGACGCTGGAGCTTCTTCCTCGTAAGCATGCCGACGCATGTGCCGGGGGGCGTGGCGAGTCCCTCGAATGCCGTGGCCATATTCTAATGGGGGCGGGGGGGGGCGACGAGGGTTGGCAGTGTTGAGAGAGGAGACGGGTGAGGAGGAGGAGGCGGCGGTAGTAGAGGACCTGGAGGAGGTGATGCTAATGCTGATAGTGGTGATGCTAATAGTGATACTAATAGTAATGACAGCAGTGATAATAGTAGTAGTAGTTAAGGATAATAAGTAAGCAGGTATATAAGTAAATACTCTATACTTCCAAGTAATGCGTAAACTACGTGGACTTCATAAGTACATGTATATTATGTATCTACCCTTATACTACTCCTTACCTATAGGTTATTGCCTACCACATTGTATATTGATACATGTAAATTCCTTCCTCTCACAGTATCTATCTATCTATGATTCATAGTATTACACAATAAGCTGTTTGCGCAAACACATGGATAGCTCGCAATTCACGGCCCAGCATTACTTACTTACTCACTCACTCACCCACTACTATCCATCCCCGTATGGCGCCAGTGTTGGGCGTTTGCGGCGGGGCTGGCGTGTGCAGCGCATACTGTACGTAGTGCCCGTAATCTGGCCCTGTCCTACTTTTGCCTGGCACAAACTCTACGGAGCAGCCGTGCTCGCAGACGCAAATGATACTAGAGGCAGAGGTTTTTCTACTGCTACTAACTGACTGATTTATTAACGCGGCCAGCCACTGCTACTGCTGCTTGCCTGACTCCTATTGTTTACAATCAACAACAGCCACTGACTTACCTCGTCCCTTGGCTCGGCTGGCTCTCTCTGTAATCCATAACAGCCTTCAGGTTAACTACCGAGCTTCCTTACAATACTTGTAACAATAACAACAACAATAATAACAAAAACAACAACAACAATAAGCAAGGATGACGCCCACAATCACGCAGACGAACCTATACATCAACGGCGAGGTAAGTACCTACATTACATGAACCCACAGCCGAGGCAGTAGGCCGGTTGGGACGTTGGAGAGACGGTTAGCGCTGACACCCCACTCCCCGGGAACCAGTACGTGCCGTCTGTCAAAGGCGAGACGCTGTCCATCTACTCGCCCAACGATGACTCGCTGGTGACGGACAAAATACAGGCAGGCAGCGAGGCCGACGTGGACAAGGCGGTGGCGGCAGCCAAGGCGGTGTTCCCGGCGTGGCGGAATACGGCCGGATCGGAGCGGGGGCGGCTGATGCTGCGGTTCGCGGACCTGCTGGAGGCCAGCACGGAGCGGATGGCGGAGCTGGAGTCGGTGGCGATGGGGCAGCCGGTCAGCGTGGCCAAGAAGGCGATCGCGGGAGGGCTGTCGGTGTGGCGGTACTACGCTGGGTGGGCGGGCAAGATCCGGGGCGACAGCTTCATGCCGACCGAGGCGGACGGGTCGTATAAGCTGGTGCAGTACGAGCCGCTGGGCGTGTGCGCGGGCATCTGCGCGTGGAACGGGTCGCACGGGCTGGCGGCGTGGAAGCTGGCGCCGGCGCTGGCGGCGGGCAACACGTACGTGCTCAAGCCGTCGGAGAAGAGCCCGCTGGCGCTGCTCGAGTACGGGCGGCTGTTCGCCGAGGCCGGCTTCCCCCCGGGCGTGGTCAACATCGTGCCGGGCGCCGGGCCCACGGGGTCGGCCATTGCCAGCCACATGGACATTGCCAAGGTGGCCTTTACGGGCTCGGCGGCGGTGGGCCGGGCCGTCATGGAGGCGGCGGCGGCGTCCAACCTCAAGACGGTGACGCTGGAGCTCGGGGGCAAGTCGCCGGCGCTGGTGTTTGCGGATGCGGACCTGGCCAACGCCGTGCAGCACACGTCGGCCGGCTTCCTGCGCAACTCGGGCCAGGTGTGCTTTGCGTCGTCGCGCGTGCTGGTGCACGAGTCGGTGGCGGACGAGTACGTGCGTGGCGTCAAGGCGGCCTTCGAGGCGGCGCGGCTCCAGATGGCGCACTCGCTGCGGCCTGAGACGGTGTACGGCCCCGTGGCGGACCGCAAGCAGTTTGAGCGCATCATGGGCTTCCTGGACCACGCAAAGGCCGAGGGCACGCAGGTGCTGGCGGGAGGCGGGCGACTGGGCGACCAGGGCACCTTTGTCGAGCCGACCGTCTTCCTCAACCCGGACCTGGGCAGCCGCGTCTACCGCGAGGAGATATTCGGGCCCGTCCTGTCCATCAACACGTTCCGCGACGAGGACGAGGCCGTGCGCCTGGCCAACGACACCAGCTACGGGCTCGGCTCCTCCGTCTACACCAGCGACCTGGGCCGGGCCCTGCGCGTCGCCGACAAGATGGACGCCGGCACCGTCGGTATCAACGGCGTCTTCATCACCAGCGCCCAGACCCCCTTTGGCGGCTTCAAGCAGAGCGGCACCGGCAAGGAGAGCGGCGAGGAGGGCCTGAGGGCCTATCTGCGCGCCAAGACCATCCACATCAACATGCACCCGCTGTCGTCGGCCAAGCAGTAGACGACACACTGATGATAGACTAACTGCTGCTAGTAGTATTGCTACCGTACAGTATTCTCTCACAAAACTCGAGGAAAATTAGCCAATTACATGTATTTATCCTATCCAAGACAGGGTTTAATTCTGGGGAGATTCACAGTCGAGTTTTACGAGAGAATACGGTATTAGTCGGTTGGTAACGAACTCTGGGGCGGACGGCAGGGTCAAAAAGGGAGGGGGCCAAACCACAGATTCGCTGGCTGTTCTTGGCCGCGGGCTGGGTCTCGTCTCTCTGTATGAAGAACTTGTGGCACTTTCCGCAGATAGAAGAATGTACATGTAGGCAGAAATATAGCTATGCTTTTCATCCATCACCTGGCCACACGCGCGATCCTTTTGTGCTGTCCTTTGCCCCCTTAGAATCATGGCGCCGGTTTGAATTCCATTGAGCCCAAGCAGGGGACCCCTTATAAACGAAGGTAATATAATACTAATAATAATTTACGTACATGTAGCTAACGCATGGCTGATTAATTAAAGCCCCCGCGTAGGGCCATGTGCATAGTATACACACATATATAAACCGAGAGGCATATGCACAGTGGCTTACACTCTTATAACACACGCACACACTCACAGTGGCTTACACACACGCTCACAGTGTTTTACACACTTACATGTACACAAATGTCCCGCTTGGGTACTGCCATGTACTGGCGCAAGCTCTAGTACTGCCCTAACTCCGTTCCGCTACTCCCAACTCTGCTGCTATCAGCCCCAAGTCAAGAGCCATCCATAGCTAGCGACAGTCCCAGGGCTTATATCCTACCGCTGGCCCGACCTCACTCTCTCTATCTGGGCCTCGGCCTTGTTAGTCCCTGTATTTTCCAGCCTCAGAGCCTTACACCGTCTTCCCTTGTGCCTCTCT